>OY757311.1:15009771-15288953 GCA_963583905.1 Stenurella melanura
TAACCCCATAAAAAATAATCCAATGAGGTCCGGAGATCTAGCTGGCCATTCTATTGATTTGCGTCTACTGATCAATCTTCGTGGGAAAATTTCTTTTAAATAATTACGCACTATTAGCGAATAATGTGGCGGTGCGCCATCTTGTTGAAACCATATGGAGTTTTCCGGTACATTAGGGTTTTCACCATTTGGATACAGTGCGACAAGTTCTGGAATTATGTTTTGTTGGAGCAGCTCCAAATATTCTTCGCCATCTAATGAACCTTGAATAAAAAATGGACCGAATATTGTAGTCCCAACAATTCCAGCCCATACGTTAACTTTCTGTGGAAACTGAGTATGGGCCTCCACCATCCAGTGTGGATTTTCACGTGACCAATATCGACAATTTTGCCTATTCACAGTGCCATTTAAACATAAGGTGGCCTCGTCAGAGAAAAGTACTCGACTTAAGAAATGTGGATTGATATTACATCGTTCCATCATCGTTTCGCAAAAATCTACTCTGCAGTCGAAGATGATTATCTTCGTTAAGCTCTTGAACTAAATTCACTTTATATGGCTGGCATTTATTCTTCTTCAAATATTTTAAAACAGTCGATTGACTAATTGACTGTTCTACTGGGACTTCGCGACATGGTTTGTGAGGATTCTCCTCCATTGTCAGTAAAACATCTAATTGTTTATTTTCTGAAATTGTAGGACGACCTTTCGTGAATTATCTCTTACATGACCACAATCTCGGAACTTCTTTTCTATTTTGCTAACAGTTGATTGTGCAATAGGTCGATTAGGGTATTTACCATTAAATAATTCACAAACCATAGTTTGTGTTCGGAACTTGTCTCCATAGCCAATCATTATCAAAATTTCAATTCGTTCTGTCTCACTTAAACGTTGTATTATTAGCACTTTCAATACGATATCACAAGTAAATACTAATGAATGGTCCTACCCCTTTCAACGTGGTGAGGCTAATATAATTTAGTGAACTGTATTTAGGTATAATAAAAAAAAAAGAATGTGTCGGAAACTTACACAGTAGGTTTGATAGATTCTCCGTCGTCTATGTCGGCCCAGGCAATAGAAGGGACAAAGGGGGACCAAAAGGTAAAGGAACAAATCTCCGACACACACAATTACGTACCAATTATTAAATTAATTTAAGAAAGGACAATTATAATTCACTTATCACTGATAAATAACTATAGCGTTCTGCGGCGTAAGTGACTATTGTCCTAATTTCTATCATACTGCTGTCTCTATGCGGGTCGCGCTCGACCCACACGGCGTTAAAAAAACTAGCTAAAAAAAACTTTTTAGGATTACCATAAATAATTCAAAACATATGTTTTTCTAGGTATAATACTACAAGGCGTGTAACCAACTAATGTGTTAGAGCCAGGTCCGTGTTGCTAAGTAAATGAGAAAAAGCGTAAACACAAAAAAAGTGTAAGTTGTAAAAAGGTTCGACGATAAGTAATGAAAGTGTTCTATTAATGTTAAATGTTTTTTTCTCGATAATTTCGTCATGCAATACTCCCCAGAATAACGTACTATATGCAGAAAAATGAAAAATTCCAACCTTTACGTGCTCACTGTATATCTACTGTACTATAAACAGTTTTCTTCAATAAAATTTCAGGTCGCGTCGGTTTTCAAGTCAAAGTCTAAGTGCATTATACTATATGTACTTATATTTTTCATTTCTTATTAACTCATAAATCCTACTTATTTGTAATGACCTAACTTCTTCTTAACGTCAAATAAGAATACCAAATTAAAACTATTTATCTTCTTGTAGGATTCACTAACAGAAACCGAAACCAACAGCGGCTCATCTACACCTGACGAAAACGATTTAAGAACCCCCGTACATTATGAAGACAGCGATAAGGCCCATTCAAGTTTAGAATTCAAAGTAGAAGATTGGTTGAAGTTGACAAAAGTACTAATTAGCAAACACGAAAGTATCGAAAATACGCAAAAACTTTCTGAAAAATTAGACGAAATACAAGAGTTCTTCTATTTCTTTGCTACTGAGTATTGTTCAACGGAACAGGATTTAACGGAATATGTAAATAATAAGAAGGAAGAGTTTATTTGCACGTGGGAGAATACTATTGGTCCATGTGCACATATCTTTGATATGTTGACAGATATGATCCGCGAAGTTAATTTTACGGATAGTTCTAATTCATTAATATAATTTATAACAATAATTGGTGCACAAATTTTAATAAAAGGTTTACTTTTGCATCGGGAGTATATACATCCATATTTTTCATTTATTAGCAAATGTTTTAAATCGCTGTAGACAGTAATGCAATTAAAAATATATGTAAAAACTGTACAAAATGTAATACCTAAAGATATTATGCTGGAATAGTCATGTCGATTAACCTTGTAGTTTGGTGTGTTTAAAAATAAGAACTTCTTGTGTATGAATAGAAATGGCATAATTTCACAAATAAATTAATATAATATCTAACATATATTTAGTTTTTGGTTTTGCCTCCAGATGCTTTATTGATATGTGTTTCACAATTTAAGGAGAGTTAGCTAAGTGAGAAGTTAACGTGGCAACGCTGCAATTTAAGCGCTTGTTTGGGGTATTTTTGCGTTAGACTGGAGGAGAATCTAGTAACGTTTGCGTCAGTTGTCAGAAAAAACATAAAATCAAAATATGTAAACTTTCTTGAGTTTCTTGCCTAAAATAAAATTAATTTATAGCGTACCTGAAAAGGTCAATTGAACCCAAGCTGAGGTAGGTATATAAAGCTTCTATTCCGAAATTCTTGTAATTTTCAATTACCATATTTTAATTAGGTATTTCCAAAATCTATCTACGTTTTAGGGCCCAGACCTTATTTACTTAGTTATAGTCATATTAGTTATTTATGCACCAAGTGACATAGATTATAACGCCCGGAGGGTAACATGATGCAGCCGAGGACCTTTGGCCCGAGGGATGCATATTGTGTGATGGGCGTTATAATCTAATCGCGCTCGTGGTGCATACAATATTTCACTTTTCACGAAAAATATATTCTATTAATTAAAAATTGCTATTTTGTTTTTTAAATACATTTTCTTAGTAGGTAGTCTGTAACATTTGTTGATACTTTGACGTTTATTAATTGTATCTGTCACCATGTCGTGCTCATTTAAATTTAGTAACCTAACTTAATACTGCTAGCTTTTACTTTTTACATTTTTTACTAAGTAGTGTCTATGACAGCTGTTGATATTTTGACGTTTGTTGATGTTGCCTTGCTCTGCTTTGGACGTAGATTATACGCTTAACAAAATAAAAGGAAAATTGATATCGAAATACCACAAAATATCCGAAACAATGCGGGAAAAGCCACAGAAAATGTTTTGTCGGTCAAATCCAAACCACTAAACGATAAGGAATATGAAACATTTATTCTTTCTTTGTTTTTCATATAACAGGACATTGTGGCTATAACGCCCGCTCATTATGCCCGTGGTCATTATGAGTGTCTTTATGGTAACCGTATCCAAGGTATAATAAACAAATAATATGCAGGTGAAAAATTAACATATTTTAAATAAATCAATTTTCAAAAAAGGGGTTTCAAGTAACCTTTATAAACGTCAATAAAAATGTCAAACAAATGTAATATTTCATACCAACTATTTTGTATAATAAAAAGTGCAATTGACAATGTGGCTCGAGAACGTAGAATTTTTGTACGATTTAGTATTAGTAGTGTCGAAGTTACTTGAGATAATGTCAGTGGCGGTTCTCTCAATGTAGTATGTGAGGAAGTTTTTACGTCAGCCATTAACGCAGCATTCGTCAATCTGGAACATTCACTATTATCTACATATCCCCGTGCCACCGATGAAGTCAACTCCTCCAGCCTCCTAGTCTCATTAAACTTTCTGAATTACCTCCTCCATCATCAAGTAACGTGTTGCAGCTGTGCGTCTTAGACAATGACCTGTATATGCCGTAGCATCAGATAAATCTAAATACATCTCAACCCTAGAAGGTATACTCCCGAAGGTGTTTTTACCCACAGGTTGAACTGTACATCGTTTATCACGATAAGCCAAAAGAAAAAAATATCATAAGACGCTTTGCCAAGTCGCAATGATATATAATGTCTTATCAACTATAATGCACACATTTCGCTTTCTTCGATAACTAAAAAGCTCCTTGCCTGACCATTTTTGCTTCGGGGAATGTCAATAAGTATATGCGTCCCAGGTCTCGGACGTTAGTAAATTGCATCTTTACAAGTTCGTTCCTTCTACATGCTCTAAATACACCAATGGCTAACGTAACCTTATCCAGCAAATATTCTTCACTCGGTGTTTCTTTCAAAAATGTTAGAACGTGTTCACGGGTCAGAACCTTTGATATTTTCGGTTGATAATTTCTTCCGATTTGTTTCAGATATTGTTGTAATTGAACAAACTTTTCGTTACTTCTAATCTTTTTCTTAACTATCAGTTCTTTTCGCAACATTGAAAACTTTGTCCAAAGCGAATTAGGCGAAAACAACACAGACAAAACTTGAAAATAAGCCATCATATCAGTTTCATTGGTACTAACAAAGTTTTCTTTCAGTCATTCCTGAAAGCGACAGTATTCTTTCTCATATACCTTTTTAGTTTTATGAGGCACAAGTGCCTCGGCTGCTCTTGTAAAGTAAACTTCATATTTCTAAGTCAGATAAAAAATTTCAAAGCTTTACCGCCTATTACCACTAGGATGGAGCGGGCATGGATTAAAATAAGAAATTAAGGGAAACTCGCCAGTATCAGTTCTAATTTCTAATAATTACGCCACTCACTCCTAAAATATTTTACGATCTAACGGTCACTACTGTTTACTTAATTTTTTACACACATACATAATGCTGTAAAAGGGCAAGCAGAACGACACAGGTATTAAGCAGAGACGGACCACAGTCTTTCGCGATATTTCGAGTTGTGTTATTTAGAATATAAGTATAGGTTATGCGCTTCATACAATAATACAGTGTGTGGTTCATTGCTTACATTTTATTTTGATTGTGAGTGCCTAGAATGTATAATACTTTAACAGATAAGTGAAATTGCTCTTTGTTTAAGCGTATTTTATGTAGTTGTGTAAAAATATTCCGACGGATAGTGAAATATTCTAGTGTTTTCCGTTTTTTAGTGTCTGTCGTAAAATGATATTGTGATAATGTTCAGGCCTTGGGAAGATCCTCAACCTAGCACCAACAGACAATTTAACGAAGATATGGGAAATGGTAATGGCTCGCAAATTACATAGAAAAGTTCTAGACAATATTTATGCGAACATACTAAAAAAGTAGTTTCAAACGTTTATAAAAATATAAAAGAAAGTGAAGGTGAAAAAGGAGCCTTGGAAAAAACGGCCTACTTAACAGAAATTTCAGAACGGTCTGTCTATAGAATAATTAAGGATGTGGTACCTAATCGGAAAGTTAAATCGGATAAAGGAGCAGCACGAGCATTAGATCCGTCTATGGTGAAATTATGAAGAGATTTAATTTATAGCAAGTATATGGAAAATGAGGTACCAACGGTGGAATCAATACATATGGAACTGAAAATAAACGGTACAGTGTCAGTTAGTCAAGCAACACTTCGGCGCTGGATAATAAAGATAGGATTTAGGTTCAAGATTATTAAGAAAAGGGCAGGTATTATAGAAAGCATCAGAATTGTGCAGTGGTGTAATGAATATTTGGAAAATATAAAAAAAAATTCGAAATGAACAACGATCTATTTATTATTTAGATGAAACTTGGTATGATACCCATGATACAGTGAAAAAAGGCTGGATAGATGGTTCAAAGAAATGTAAAGTTGATATGCCTGAAAATGAATGAACCAGATTAGTAATTGTACATTGTGGATCAGAAAATGGATGGGTGCATAATGGTCTCAAATTAAGTGGAAAAAAAATGGAAGAATCAAACGTTGACTATCACCAAAACATGACTGCGGATATTTTTGAAGCATGGTTTCAGACTACATTACTACCAAATATAGAAGAAAACAGCGTACTAGTTTTAGACAATGGTTCGTATCATTCGCGACAAATTGAGAAAACACCAAATACGGGAACAAAGAAAAAAGATATTCAAGAATTTCTCCGAAAACATACTTTGAAATTTGAAGAAAATTTTAGGAAGAAAGATCTTTTAGAAATTGTTAAGAAGCAAAACTTCCCAAAACAATATGTTGATAGTATGGCTAAAGCTCAAGGGCAGTTTTACGGTTACCCCCATATTTTTGCATTTTTAACCCGATGGAACTAAGATGGAGTCAGCTGAAAAGAAGTATTCGCAAAAATAACACATTCCCCAAATTTGATGCCAAAGTAGTCGACCTTATTAAAGCTAAAGTGGGAGAAATAACACCAAGTAATTGGAAAAAGTGTATTCAGCATGTCATTAAAATTGAAGATGAATTTATTAAGTTAGAAAAAAGCATCAGCCCTAATCAAGACCGTTTAATAATATCTGTAGATTCAGATACCGACGATGATACCGATTTAGAAAGTGGTAGTGAAGTGTTGAGTGAGTGTAGTGATTAGACTTTTAGTGTTTTACATACGCGCAAATGCAATATAACGTGATTTTTATTTATTATATTATATGTATATTTGATAATTGTTTATTTGTTTCTTTTTCAGAACTGAATTTATTTATTTTATAGTTATGTATTTGCTGTCCAGAATTGAATTTATTTATTTCAATTATTTCTTTGTTATCTAGAATTTTATTTATTTATTTAATCAGGGTTAATTAGATTACGGGTTATTGACATAAATTCAATATTTTCTTTATATAATGAATTTAAAAATTTACTACTACCACTACTCGTGGTCCTTGCTGGGCAACAATAATAATTCGATAGGTATATTAAATTATTATTGGCGAAACTGAGCAACAAAAGAATATTTGGTATAATTTTAATTTAGACTAATAAAATTCATCAATTCTCCACCAATATGTAAAATATTATTCCTATCTTAACACACGCAAAACAGAATAATTTTTTTAAATTTATCATTATCACTGAAACAAATAACTATTTATTTATCAACCATACATTAAATTAATTAGATTGTAACTCACGGCACAATAATTTTAAGTACGGTCCTGAGCCGCAATGAATTACGTTGTTTGACACTTTTATGGCCGAGTTTTATGGATTTTTTTGGGTGTCTCTCGTCGTGTTCACTCCTTTGTCGGGAATTTTTTATTTGACTTAGAAATATGAAGTTCACTTTACCCTATTAGAAATTATGTAATTTTGACTCGCTTACGACTGACCTCTATGGAGATATCACCATCCTCATTTTTGAGAATTTGTTGCACTTAGCTTTGATTACAAAAAAACCTGTTTCAGTATCATTGTCAAAATAAGGAGATGTCTAAAAATAAACCATCAAATGAACGTTTCTACGTTTCTTTGAGACTTTTATTACCAGAAAATATATTTACGTAATGAAAATATTTATAAAATTATATAAATAATGATATTCAGCACTATTAACAAAAATAAGTTACATATCTTCATTATGCTCGCCGAAGATACTCCATGTTCATCTAACCAAGACAAAGAATGTCTAATGTTCTCAAATATTGTCAGTTGACTCGGATCTTCACAATTAGGTTCCACAGACAAAACACCAATGAGGTTACCATCACACACCAATGGATTTCCCGCATCACTCTATAAATAAAGTAATTATAAATACCAGTAACTCAACTAGTTAAACTTTATTTTATATTAAGTAATAAAGAATAATCTTTCCTCCCTACGTACACGAACCGCAGCCAACCAGACATCCACGCCCAAGTGACAATTATAGTTTTAAAATAATATATAAGTTATCCTGAAAAATAATTTCCAAGACTACTTATAAACGTAAGTAACTTGGAAAGACTCTATGAAGCCGATTTAAAACCTTTATAAGAGTAAACTTTATAAGGGAAACCAAATCCTTCTATGTTTAAGACTGATTTATTACAGATGTTTGTTTGCTTCATTAAAACTCTCTATAAAACTTGATCCTCCTAACTTGAACATAACAGCTATACAGTTATATTCAAAGCTTGACAAATACCTTGATAACTCAGTCATAACCCAATAAAGACTAAAAGATAATTTAGTTATAATGTAAATTCTTGAATACTTTTTTAAAACTTTCTTTAAGACAAAACTATCTTTAAGTGTATTTGGAACCAAACAAATCTGGCATAAATCAGTGGTTTGTGAGATGGCCATTATAAAACACTGATAAAACCTAAATAAATCTAAAAAGCATTTAAATAATTGTTACTTGGGCGTGCAAGGCGTCATGACGATTGGAAGGCTGCGAGTTACTAATCTAGATTAAAACTAGATTTCGATATTTTCAAAAAGTGGGAATAAATGACGCACATTGAAGAAAACTTATGAAAGTTCTAAGATAATTGATAAAAAATGACTGTTTCATAGTAATGATCGCCTTTAAAATTCGATATTATCGATAGCGGCCATTGTGAGAAAATTGAAAAAGTTTTGAAACCTACCATGGGTTTTGCGATAAGACCTCTTATCTTATTTTTGCATAAGAAATCTACTAGTACTTCTTGGGGATAATTTACAATGAAAAATTATTTCGCTGCATATGGGCCTCTAGCCCATTTTTCTAGATATAATCAGAGTAGGTACTACATAAATTTACATAAAATTTTATTTACAATCGACTCCCGATGAAGTCTTCTTGGTTGGCAAAACGCTTATTAGTACACTATGTATTAGTAAAATTTTTGTAGAATTATATCGAAGGTTTCAGCCTTTTTCACATACATTGTATCGAATTAATTAATAATAAAAAAAAATATGGTTCTTTTCCTAGCCGACACTAACTTACCATTCAAATTTCAATGCGATCGGACTTTCTGCTGCTAGGTTATCGTGTTTAACGATATTGATGAACAGACGGACATTTTAAAACTTATTGAGACAAAACGAATAATTATAACGGCAAAGGTTCTACAACGTTCGGGAACAATTAATTAAGTACGGGCATTAAAACTAGTTAAATTCTGATATTGTCTGTAATTGTTTATTTGTGGCATATTCAAATTTTCTTACTTTTTACTGGGTATTTTGCCACTGAAAAATATTTAAAAATTTTAATGAAGAAACCTCTGCGCCAAACGGATCAGACAGAGGTTGGTTCTTGAATACTTGACTGTTTCAAAAAGTCTCACATCTAAAAATATATAAACTAGAACAATGTTATAAGCTAAAAACTGAAAATGAAAGCTATAGGTAGTTAACGTTTCGGAAGAGAATCTACTTCCGTTCTCAAAACTTTTTTGGCCGTCAACCATGACAGTTCTTTGTTCATGTATTTCCATAGTCACGTGAGACATTAAATTATATTTATCTTATTTTTACTTACTTCGTCTCTAAGGATGTGCAACCTGGTACAAAAATCTATTGAATAATTCGAAACGCATCTATCCTCGTTTAATAAAATAATCGCGGATTCTTTAAGTTTTTTTTTAGTTCCGTTGCTCTCTTTTTCCAAAATCTTCGCCGAATCCCATTTAATCCTGTGATTATTATCCCACCCGTATTCACAAATCTTGGATTTTTCTAATTCTCCCCTTCTAGCGTAATTTCTATGTTCACCAAGCCTTACGTTGAAAGGTCTAGATGATTTACCTACGTAATATTTTCCGCACTCACACGGAACACTATAAATACAATTTTTTGAATTTTGAACAATATTTGGAGGTTTGGTTTTTGATAAAACCGATCTTAGCGTGGAACCCGATTGAAAAACCGTTCGTACGGAAAACCTATTCCCAATTTTTCGTAATTTATCCGATAAGCCATATATATATGGAATTACTGCCATTGACCTAAATATCTCAGATTGTGATAGTATATTCTCTCTACGACCAATGTTCAATAACGGACTATCAACAAAACTCTCAGGATATTGATTATTTTAAGACAGTTTTTATAAATTGCATTTCGTTCCTTAATGTTACATCATTTGAAGAAATAATTTTTGCTCTATTATACAAACACTTAACAACACCTTTCTTAACACTAATATGTTGATTTGAATTGAAATTTAAGTATCTGTTTGTGTGTGTACTGGTTTGGTATGTGTTTTCTAATTTTTTAATTAAAATATCTAAGAAAGGTAATTCATTATTATTCTCTATTTCTATTGTAAATTTAACTGAAGGTTCGTTTTCGTTAATGTGATTCAAAAAATTACTTAAACATTCTTTACTATAAGGCCATATAGCAAAAATGTCATCTACATTCTACATATCTCCACCATACAATGGGTTTATAAGCTAGATTATTAATATTACTTTCCTCAAAATTTTCCATGAAAATGTTACTTAATATTGGAGATAATGAAGAATCCATGGCCATCCCAAAGTCTTGTTGATAGAAGTCATTATTTAATTGAAAGTATGTTGTTTTAATTCAAAATGTAAGTAACTCCATTATAGTTTCAATGCTTAACTTAGTTCTATTCGCCAAATTCCCATCTTGTTGCAATTTGTTTTAATTACTATTAATGTTTTATCTACAGGAACATTTGTAAATAGGCTTACTACATAAAAACTGACTGTTAGATGATTATTGTTAAAATGATTTTCTGACAGTTTTTCCAAAATTTTTAATATAAGACTCGGAAGCACCTGATAAAGGATTAAGGATTTTTAATAAATATTTTGAGAGTTTACTACATGGAGAATTAATTGAACTCACAATTGGTCTTAAGGGAATGTCAGGTTTATGAATTTTTGGCAAACCGTAGAAATGAGGAAGCTTGCTGTGATGTGGAGTTTTTAGTTTATAACATTGTTCTAGTTTATATATTTTTATGTGTGAGACTTTTTGAAACAGTCAAGTATTCAAGAACCAACCTCTGTCTGATCCGTATGGCGCAGAGGTTTTTCCATTAAATTTTTTAAATATTTTTCAGTGGCAAAATACCCAATAAAAAGTAAGAAAATAGTTAAATTCGTCTGTGAAAGTTCCACCTAGTGCGAGAAAACTAGAAGCCACGGTCAAAAACAAATTATATTCAGTTCAGGAGAAGCAACATTTGCATGGTCTGGCACTGAGGATGAAGTAGTTTCCAGACACACTAAATCATTTGGATATCCCCTCGAATACTATTAGTCGATTCGTTTTTCGCTAACCACGTCGACATCATTTGGAGATAATTAAAATTCACTTAGCGAAATGGGCATAGAATTTGTAATCGAGTATTTCGTTAAACTATCTTTGTATTTCTGGAAACTAATACACTTTACAAATAATTTAAAAAAAAACAAAAAGTTTTGCACATCCTCCTAAAAGTATAAATAACATCGAAAATACTTACTATACAGACTTCCTTTTCATTACTTTTCTTGGTACAAATACTTCTTGGAAAATTCTCACAATCAGTTAGACCGACTTCCAATACTTCAAAATCATGTGAATTCTGAAGTAAAACAGAGTTGTTATTGTTGTTATTAGCCAAAATAATCGAAAAATATCATTGCTATCAGATTTGTACACATTTTTTAAACTAATACATTGATTGTTTCCAAACAGACAATTTGGTTTCATAAAAGATGACACTGCCTCAGATTCTATATTTAATTTGATTAACTATATTAGCAAGAGAGCAACAATCGTAATTATTACAGATTTAAGTAAACCTTTGATTGTGTATCAAAAGATATTCTACTAGACAAATTGGATTTCTATGGTTTCAAAGGTACGACATTAATATCATTGTATCTGTCTAGTAGGCAACAACGTACTAGCTGCAAGTAAAAGTAGTCTAGGCAGCTTATCGTCCACCAAGCTTGGTGTTCCACAAAGTACCACTCTGGGCATTTTATTACTTTTCATACATCTGAATAGCCTGCCAAAGGCTTCCCCATTATATAGTGTTTTACAAGTAGACGACACAGCGTTTGTAAAATAGACAAACGTTTTTGTGTTTTGTTGTAAACTAATTTATCAGGAATAACGTAACGTAACATTTTTGCTTAGGCACGGGACTACGGTCCATTTTTATTGTCTTGGTTTGTATCCTTTTCTTGTTTTCTTGTTTGTTATATATGTTTCTCAGCGGATTATTTTCGGGTTTCTTTTAATGTAAATATATAGTGTTTAGGTGTTGTTGAATAATCGAGTTTCATTTATATGCTAACTAGTGGAGAGTCGACCCATAAAAGTTAGTTCACCGTGGAGAACCCGCAGGTCTGACAAGAAAAAGGGGTACGTTTTAGAATTGTAACATAACTCTTAGAATTGTCCGCATATAAACGATATTAATTCATCTATATAATAAGTGGCACAATGTTCAGAGTGATTATGAGCATAGATCTTGAGAAAGACCCGCTGTGTAGATTAACGATCATTCCTTGTCAGTGTCACATTAGGGTAAATTTGACTAATTATGAAAGGGGTAAATTAAATAATCAATAAAAATGGTAACCTCATATTAATGTAAACACGGTAATGGTGACGGTTATATTATCGCATTAAGAGCTTCAGTATTGTATTCCTCCGATTAGGAGGAGATTTTCTAGTCACATCAGTTCGAGAGAGGATAATTAAGAACGGTTGGACGCCCTTCAAAATGATGAGTTGATGTCACTAAGGAGCCAATAAGAAGGATCATTGGTGAGACCGTGCACCTAACAGGCAACCTCGACAGATGACGTGATGCTGCAAAACGTGCTATGCAAAAAATGGAGGCCAAATACAATAATGGATGGATTGTAAGATATTTGGCAAGACATTGTAAATAAGAAGAAGAATGCATAATAGTCTACGATTTGTATTTTCCTAATCACCAAACTCCGAAGGCCAGGAAAATTTAGCACCGGGATTGGACATTTGAAAGCTCGTTAAACCATTATTGCATACTAATTATTTGCAACAATTAACGTAAAACTCCTCCTGCAGTTATATCTGCTATTAGAAAGATTTAATCCACATATAATGATACATCCCGAACGCTTATTATCCTTTGCTGTTTTTATGTATTTTAGAATACCCAGTATTATCTTAATCCATATTTTATTACACTCAGATTATGTCGATACCTCTATTTCAACATGTGCATTAACTCAAAGTACTTGTGCAATTTTACAATGGTGTTTGTCAAGTTGTTAATCGTTATACTTTTAATTAATTTAAAAACCGCTTGTGCATTAAAGAAAACTTCCACCCTATTAAACACAGATATGGGTGGAGCTACGAAGTATTTCTTCATGAAACATTTAATGAAAAGCAATCCACGCACCATTGTTTATATTTTTAATAACTCAGGGACAGAAGGTCTAAACATTCATGAGCTGGGTACGCCTGTATATAGTTTTAATTCAAATAATTTTGATAAATATGAACTGCAAATTAATAAAACAGTAAACATAGGTGGAGAAAAATTATATATCATCTCACTCTACAGCTTGAATTATTTCGAGCCAATGATTCAATACATTCAAGAATTCAAATTTTGGAAAGCTAGACATAGATTAGTTTTTATAATAGAAAATAGCATAGAAAATATCGAAAACCTGCAGAAATGTTTCTATTTTTGCTGGAGATTTTGGATTTTAAACATTTCTGTTGTTTTCGTTAATGACATTTATAAAGTCTACACGTTCAATCCATTTATAAATGAATTCTTAATCGAACAAAGCTTTTCTGACATATTTCCTGACAAAACTGTTAACCTGAATGGTTTTAAATTAAATATATCCATGTTTGAAGAAGGAATAAATGCAAGGATTGTTAATGGTTTTTGGTTAGGCAAAGATGCGACGATGGCTCGGACAGTCATGAAGGCCATGAATGCGACGTATATTTATATATTGCCCGAGATGGGTGAAAGGCGTGGGAATTTTAATAAAACTCATGCTACTGGAGTTTTCAAAGATATATTTACCGGCAATGCACATATTGCTTTTAATGCCAGACTTATGAAGGCAGATCTCAAAGAAGTGGTAAGTATTTATAAAAACTTTGAGTAATAAGCAGGGGTGGATTTAAGACCTTAGGGGTCCTCAGTCTTATGTACCTCACTGATCCGGCCCCCGTATTATTTTAATGAAATTTTCTGAGACGAGAAGTATATTGTTTTATTTAAATTATTTACATTGGAACCAACCATGGTACCATACGCTGCCTTCACAATAAGAATCTTAAGTATTTCATCATTCTACATATAAAATTAGAGTTTAATTTATAGTTGCAAGATTGTTGTATAATTTACTTGAAAGTATAGACAAAAAATCACCGAATAAATCTATGACAATTTCCTTTAAAAATATGTAAGCAAAATGAAACAAAAAACCTGTTTAGAGCCTTGGCATTTTCTGTGACTACTGCATCGTGACCTGTCAACACTTCCTAGACATACTCGACTACAACTCCGTGCTGCGAACAACTCTCCAACCAAAACTTCTCTAAATATTAGCAAGACCCGTACACAATTAAACTTCTGAATAATAGACTTCCTCCTATCACTACTACTCTAAATACTAGGCCCCATATAACAAAAATTACACCACCAAACAGCTGGGCTCTTACATAAACTGCTAAGTTGACTGACCCACACAAATTGTCTCTGACCTAAACCAAACATAGGCCTGTCCAAATATAAGCCAGTCCAAACATAACTAATTTCCAAATGGCCAGTTCCAAACACTCTCACATAGAGAGTATTACATAACCTCGCAAAACACGTGGCGTCAAAATTACGGCAACCAAAAGAATTCCTTCCTGGAATTCACCGAACGCTTGCGGCAAGATGGTGAGGAGTTTATGAGGACATCTATAAAAATCCACAGCTGTGATAACGATGTAGAACCCCAAAATCTTCACAAAAATCAAGACCGTCGTCCGCCTACCTCGTGTCTCTCTTAAGCGAGCACCGGAAATGTTCAAAATTTCCTCAGTGTTACCAACTTGCGCACTCTCAGAACATTTTCTCTAGACAATCATAATGCACCACCAAAGGACTCCATAATCAATAGACTGAATTTCACAATTATGCAATATCTGAACTACAAGAATATACGATTAACACCACTAACTCAAGCTATTCTTAAAGAAAACATGTTTACTTTCTGAATGTTAAGAATTTGCAGACATGCGACACGCTATGCCCTATAGAGTAAGAGTGGTTGCACACTTCTCTACTCCAGTAAAGGAATTAATTTACTACAAATAAGTATGAAGTTATTCATGTAGCTTTTTCAAATGCTACACTCTCAGTTGTTATAGTATGTATTAAAGTAAATTAGAAATGTCGGACAATAATTATTTCAAGACCCATTTAAAATAAAATTGACAATGACAAAATCTAAATGTATTCCATTAAACGTAAAAAAGATTAGTTACACAGCCCCACAAAAAAAAAGTTGAGACCCAGAAACTAAACCTACTTATCTTTATGTATTTTGTCCTCTTGAATTTGATCCTGCCATCAGAATTTCATTTTATCATTGTTTTTTTTTTATCTTAGATTTATCTTCAGGAGGTCTGGGTCTGAACTTTTTTAATTTTTGTGGGGCTGTGTTACTAAACGCTAATCCTTTTTTAGGTGGATATGACATACCCCTACGAGAGAAACGATTTGATTGTTTCGGTGCCAATTGAAAGTGGAGGATTAAAGAATATCTTTTCTGAAACTTCCTGGTTAACATGGGTAGTAAATCTTGGCGTCGGTATATTTTTTCTCCTTTACATGTATATCGTATGGAGAAGAATAGACATATTAACAATATTAATGATTATTCTAATAATAATAGGAAAACCTATTAAGGAATTTAACACACACCATTTTAGGATAATATTTATGTCGACCTCGTTAATAATATTTTACATTTTAATAGATTTTAATTGTCAACTTACCAGCGTTTTAACATTTCCGGATGCACCACATTCCATAAGCACATTGAAAGAACTGGCAGAAGAAACGGAATATAAAATAAAAACCACACCTCCATTTTACAATTTCATCAATGAATCTGTAGAAAGTGATATCAAATATAAGATTTTGTCGAGAGTTGAGGTGTTAGAATTTAATCTGTCCAAGAATCATTTACAGGACATATTGCGCTGCAATAGTCAGTATATTGTGATACACAAATATGAAATAATAAATCATGCTATCCAAACAGTTTTAACAAGAGATAAGAGAACATGCTACACGATTTTGAAAGAATCGATCATCCCGTCAGTGATGTGCTACATAATGAGCTATGGATCACCATTCTTGAAGCGCCTTGATGATGTTATTTCTAGACTGGTTGAGAGCGGAATACTGAGTTATTGGCAACGAAATAACACTGCTTATTATAAAACTGGTCCTGAGGGAACACATAAGATATCTCTTAACATACTGTACCCTGCTTTTATTTTGTTTGGATGTGGCACATTTATTTCTATACTTGCTTTTGCATTTGAGTGTATGTTCAAAATTAGACAGCAATAACGTATTTGCTTAATCTTTGGGCTGGGTCCTCAACAAAGTTAAAACAAATATATTGGAGATTTATGTACCGTATTTGCACGCAACTGTGTTATAACACGGCCACACACACAAAAAATGTTCTGTACCTCGAACCAAAATATATGAATTTGGTGTATTTTTCAACCGTGAATCCGGTTTCGAAGTCCAAAAACGGGTTTATCAGGTCAATTTTATTTTATAGTCAAGAACTTTTCCGAAAATGGTGTAAAATCATAGAAAAATAGAACATACAGGTTGTCTCACCGGGAACTGAATCGATCGATATAGAGAAAAGCACGCATCAGAAATTTTTGAAAATTTAAGTAGTTACTAATGTCGTTGTGGTCAATCCAAATAAAATAATTAGAAGCATGGGGTACTTCCGGTTATACCGGAAATCGATACCAACTTGCATATTTTAAATAGAATACCCCATATATTTTCGACTTCTCGTGATGACAATAAAATTCTGAGTTCTGGCATGTAGCACACCCTATATCTAAACCCAATAGTTTCGAAGATATTTGACATTTTATAAGAAATTTGACAGGTGCAACGGTTTACAAGAACCGTTATAACTTTTTCTGTGTAGGACATCCTCATTTGTTCTTTGGCACGGAGAAAGAACACAAGGAGAACTACGTTCCACCACTGAAATAAATTCAATAATATCGTACCAAGTGTTCCGTTTTTAATAATAATAATAATAATAAAGTGCCTTTATTGAAAATATACATATGGCGGAGTCCAGCCCAGAGGCTGCTCAAATACTCAACCATTAAAATTAACAAAGTAAATAATTACAAAAGAAAAAGGATAATAAATGAGAATGAAATTATACTAAACACAATTTGATAACGAGAGAAGAATGTGCCTACATCAGGTAGGCTTAAAAATATTTTATTTCTGATTCTTTGTTCACTGGTTTTGAAGAAATCGTTTGTAATGGAATTTAAACGAGTTAACTGAAACTTGCTTAATATTAACAGGAATGGAGTTATATAACGTTGATGCGGAGTACGTAAAGGATTTTTGGAAAAAAGCTGTTGAATGATGAGGAATTGTTAAATTCTCAGTGTATCTTAGATTTCGATCGTGAATGGACGACCTGGGAATCAATAGTTCTTTTAGATATTGGGGATTTGCTGATTGTACCAATTTATGAGTAAAATTTGCAAGATGTAATTTGCGTCTTGTGGCCATATTTAACTATCCAAGGGTTTTTAACTTATGCGATACATGATCTTGTTTTTTTAAATCAAATATAAATCTAATACAAGTATTTTGCACCTTTTGAATCCTATAAGCATTAGTTTGGTCGAGACAGGGACCATATATAATATCGCCATAATTAAAAAAAGATAAGACTAGAGATTCGCATAAAAAAGTTCTTAATTTTACATTCAAACTATGACGACAAGAGTATAATTTTTTTAATGCGCAGTAGGACTTTTTCATAAGGTTATTAACATGTTGTTGAAATTTGAAATTATGGTCAAAAAATAGGCCCAAATTTTTTATACTCTCCATAAACGCTAGTTTTTGATCTTCCACAAGAATATTGGTGTTATCCCTAATGAATTGTCTATTGCTCTCCTTCCCAAATACGATAACAGCAGATTTCGTTGCATTAATTTTTAGGCAATGCCGGCAAGAGTAATTTACAAGATTTGTCGCGTTACATTTTGTCAACTTCAAACCACGAAAACTTGTTTAGGTCAAATGTAACACCCTGTATTTTTTTACATCAAGTCAAGTGTAAAATTGAATTTCCTTTTTTCTTATATTAGCATTGAGGGGTTAAAGCATTCAACTTGAAATATTTGCGATTTTATTAGAAATTCATGAATTGTTGTAATCATTTCATCAATATAGCCATGATTAGAAACAATCAGTCATTATCTTATGTCAAAAAATGCCAGCACGTTTAAATTACACCCACGAAGACTTTTTAAATTTGTTTATTATTTATGGAGGATGTGATAAGGTAATATCAAGAACTTGCTGCACATTTGCTACTCGATATCCAGAAAAACGGAAACCGTCACCAAACACTGTAAAACGCACACTGGAACGTTTTAAAAATTATGGCTCTATCAAGGCAAAAATGCAAAGAAGAAAGCCTATTGTTGATGACGAAAATATTGAAATAGTCATTCTGGGATATTTTCATGCCTTCCCAAGGATGTCATTAAGACAAGCTGCTCTGGAATCGGGACTATGCAAGGATTTAATTCACAGAATGTTATTAAAACATAAGTTTCACCCGTCCTCATTCCATATGGTTCAAGGATTAAAAGAAACAGATTTCCTAAGAAGACAGAATTTTTGTGAGTTTATTCTGATAAGGTCTGAGGGTGACGATTCTCATTTGGGAAATATTGTATGGACAGATGAAGCAAAATTTACTAAAAATGGACTTTTTCATAGACACAATTCGCATTATTGGAGTGACTCAAATCCTCATATGTTCAGAGAGCGAAACTTTCAGGAAAGTTGGCAGTTCAATATTTACTGTGCCATAAGAAACGATAGAGTGGTGGCATTACAATTTCGGGAAAATTGAAACGGTAAATTAAATTTTCTCTTCTGTTAATATGTATAGGTAAATTATTGTTTTTTTTAGGTGAAAAAAATCTGAATATCTTACAAAATTTGAACTATTTAGAAAATTTACCTCCCGCCGAACATAGAAACATTTTTTATCAGCACGACGGTGCTCCCCCACATAACGCATATTTAATTAATAATTATTTACAAGAAACTTTTTATGATGAATGGATTGCCAATAATTGACCTTTCTTATGGCCTCCTCGCTCGCTCGACTTATCAGTTCTGGATTATTTTATTTGGGGAACTATTAAAAATAAAGTTTATGAGAGCCCATTAACAACCATTGAAGATTGTATGCAGAGAGTAAGAAATGCATTTCAAAACATATCACAGAATTCAATTAGAAGAGGAACTAATCCGAAGGTGCGAAAAATGTGTCGAGGTTCGAGGGCGGAATTTCGAGCAATTATTAAATTAAAATGGAATCATGTTTTAAATTGATCTTATCTCTGCTATGCTATTTTAGTTCATGCCATATCTTTAATTCGATTAATACGCATGTTACAGTGTTAGTGTTATTTTCCGTTTTCGTGGATATCGACTAGCAAATGTGCTGCAAGTTTTGATCTTACCTCATCACAATTCCTGTATATAAAAAAGGTGAAAAAAATAATATTGAGAATTACAGACCCATAACGATTATCAACAATTTCTCCAAAGCTTTCGAAACTTTGCTGTATGAACCAACATTTTCTTATGCAAAGAATCGCATTACTGAATACCAACACGGTTTCTTCAAGGGAAGATCTACCTCAACCAATCTTTTTTGTATTACCCAATATATAACTGATGCTATCGACGCAAACTCACAAGTTGACGTAATTTACACAGACTTCACTAAAGCATTTGACAGACTGAACCACAGTATTTTATATTCAAAATTTCAACAATTTGGTTTCTCAAAAAATCTGCTATTATTCTTCAAATCATATCTTGAAAACAGACATCACCACATTGAATACTGTGGTCAGCGGTCTGTAGAATTTGTATCCACTTCAGGCGTACCCCAGGGTTCAGTGTTAGGTCCTTTATTTTTCAATATTTTCATTAATGACATAACAGTAGAACTGGGTGTCAATTCTTTCTTATACGCAGACGATATGAAGTTGTACAATAAAGTAAATGATGTTACTGATTGTGTTGCTCTACAAGCGGCCCTCGATAAAGTAAATGAATGGTGTAATTTGAACAAACTACAATTGAATGCAAAGAAGTGCAATGTTCTAACTTTTACCAATAAACATCAGCTAGTCGAATTCAATTATTGCTTAGAAGACTCAGTGCTTACACGTCCATCAACCTTCCGCGATCTCGGTGTAACATTTGATAGTAAACTTAACTTTAATTGTCATATAAACACCATAACCAATGAAAGTTTTAGAACACTGGGATTTATAACACGATGTTCTCATGATTTTAATGACAGTAATACGCTGAAACTACTTTATCAGTCTTTTGTTCGATCAAAATTAGAATACTCGTCAATTATTTGGTCTCCTCATTACAACCTACATATACAAAATATAGAGAGAATTCAGAGACGTTTCTTAAAGATTTTAAGTTACAAGGAGGACGGTGTCTATCCTGCTATTGGTTTTCCCCAGACTGTACTTTTAAACAGATTTTCGCTTACGAGTTTGGAGACTCGCCGAACTATTTCACAACAAATATTTCTTTTTAAAGTAATACATAATATAACAGATTGTAGTACTATCTTAAGTTTACTAAATTTTCGAACACCTAGACCAGGTTCCAGACAAAACACTTTATTTTATCTGCCCACCCCCAGAACTAACGTACAGAAATTTTCACCATTGTACAAAATGTGTGAGAACCATAATAGTCTTCAAGGCCAGTTTGATATATTCCACTGTAATGTAGCTGAGATAAAGAGATTAACTGTATAAATTAAAACACGTTACCATATTTCTATTTACTTATATTCTTTTAATATTTTTTAATATATTTTATATGTACTTATCATCTCGTGCCCTGTAATTGGAATGCTCTGTTGGGCAGTGTATTGTTAATTAAATAAATAAATAAATAAATAAATAAATAAATCACATTCTCCATAAATAATAAACAACTTTAAAAGGTGACTTCCGGCATAACCGGAAGTACCCCATGCTTCTAATTTTCGTTGGATTGGCCACACCGACATTAGTAACTATCTAAATTTTCAAACATTTCTGACGCGTACTTTTCTCTGTATCGATCGATTCAGTTCCCGGTGAAACACCCTGTATAACGTCAATAATTTCTTATCAAATAGAAGTAAAAGCAAATTGTTTTGCATGACCATGAGTGTTGGCTGCTGTATTTTATTTATGCATTATTTTGTAGATTGTATAAATTTATAATTTTACAGTCGTTCCTTGCCTATGACAAAGACTATTTCGGCCATAGCTATGAAGTAATCTGTAGTAAATTTACTAAATTGGAAGTATTTTATTACCAGTAAAATACCCCTCATAAACTGATAAAAATTCGTTAGGATCAATGTCATCGTCAAATTGCTTTTTATTAGAAATGTAACAAACACGCGGGTAATTAAACGAGGTGAATGTGTAAAATAATCAAATCACAAATGGGGCTATTGATTACAAGAATTCCCCAAACTGTACATTAGGTAGGAACTAGTTGGCTTTTCCTTTTCTAAGTGCACTCGTAAAACAAATAGGTTTTTTCACCGACTATGTATAATTAGCTAGCTTAGATATTTTAAGTTGTTTAAATGGACGTGTTGTATTAAAGGGAAGCCGTTTTGGCCATAGTTACTAAAGGAACACCACTTGCCAGGCGAGTACTATTTCGGTACATAATTTCTATTATAGAGAACGCAACCTTCCTGATGACTTGAGGCCTCTAAAAAGGGGCGGACTTTCATTCATTGGTCTAGATTGCTTTGGGGTGGATAAGGACCACTAACTAAAAATTGACCAAGATAATCCCGTCCGGAAAGAAAGACACTTTTCGAACAGCTACTGGTGGTGTGACATCGGTGTACTTTTATCGTGATAATTTTAGTGTTACCGGGTATGGGTATTTGTATTTTTGAGCTTCTGTTATAAAATTTAACTTCATGTCATCAGATTTCTCAAACTAAACGTTACCTCATTCAGATTGTCATTGGCAACTGGCGTTTCTGCACTAGTTTATAAAGTATAGTTTTCAGAAATAATTAACTTTATGCTAGTTAAGGCTATTGTATTTTTTGGCCTTTCTGGCAATCAGTTTGAAATTGAGTGTAAATGATTTTTTCCTTTAACAAAGTAATTTTTCTTAGTTAAGTTCAAAACTACCGTCGAATTTTCTTATTTGATTATCTTTTAAGTTGCATTTTCTTTTGTTTTAATTTAAATATTAATTATTGTTGTTCTATTTTCCAAAACGATTGTTCTCTTGTAACGTGTTCTTTTGTAAAATATAGTTTAAGTTTTGCTGAAAATGCGTGTTTCATTTACTTGCTTATTAGTGGAAACTCGAGTCATCAAGGTTAGATAATCGTAGTGAAGCAACAGGCCTGACAAGGGAAAACAGGGGTAAGTTTTGAACTATAATCTTTTAAATGTACACATATCTCTGAGAACGGTCCACGTATAAAACGGTCTAGATCTACGTGGCCCACATGGGTAGTGTGAGTATAGACGTAAAGATAGGCCCGATGTTGATGCATGAGTATTCCTTGGTAGTCGCACATATTGTAAATTGGGCTCATTTGAAAGGGGTACATTACTTTTCACGGATACAATGAATAAACATAATAACCCCCCAAAGTAGTGTAAACAGGATAGAGATCAGTTTTACGCAAGACTTCACTGAGAGCTGGCTCTCCCCCCAATTCACCGCTAGCGCTAGATAACACGCGCCGCAGCATCGAGTTCCGAGTTTAATTGATTTTGCAATGCTCAGCAACGGCCGATCAAGTGCCGACACTTTTTTATTGAAAATGTAAATACTGTACAATAACCACTGCAAATTTCAGCCCTTTACTTTAAAAAATGGAGCCACAAGAATTTCTTAAAAAAAAAGAATTATCTCTGTTCCAGAAGGTCGGAGAGCAATTATTTTTTTTGCAAATTTGTAGAAAAATACCAGCTATCTTTTGGCAATAATGGGATTCCAATGAAATTTAAAATCTCAAAAATATTCAAGGTTTTTTGGGCTAAAAAGAATTATCGATTTTTTACCGATTTTTAGCATATTAGGGATCGTTTCGTGATATGCGCAATAATTGCACGGGTTAGCGCAACTGTTAGAGAGACTATTGGACATTGAAAAATCGATTTTTGCAAGAAATTTGCAATATTTTGCAAATCTGTAAAAATGCTCTTATTCGACACAACTTGGACTACGCTCTCACCGAGTTTCGTTAAAGAATATCTTCTCTTCTGATGATACTACCTGTATCTCCGTGAAGAGAAGATATTCCTTAAAAAAATGCGATTTTTAACGTCTTTTATGCAATAACTAATTAATTTTGCAACTTTCTGAGATCGGACTAGGCCGGCTTGATCCGTATTAAAAAGTTACACAACTCCGCTATTAAACTTTTTTTTGTGCAACGCCAACTTTTCTTTTTTAACGCAAGAAACTGTTTTTCGCAAACTTTGGCCGCCATTTTGAAGAGGACGCAAGTTTGTCATTTGTTTTAAAAATAGTTCATTGAATTCTACGGAAAATTTACGATATTTTACATACCTCGGTTTGCTGTTAATAATTTTTGTAGGTAAAATCCCTGACTTACTAGACTATAAGCTATTCAATAATTTAAAGTAAAGAAAAGCAGCAACCATTATAAAATCATTAAAAAGTAATATGAAATATGTTACCATACTGCCTAAACAATTATTACTTATGTTATTATATGACAAGCATTGAATTATTTTATTATTCTTTAAATGTGGATTTATTGACACTTCTGTAGAAAGAAAGTATTCTCATTAACAAATGTACTCGGAGAACTTCACAATGATGTTGGTCAAATTACTAGCGTTCGCAATTTTAGTCTGTTTAAATACCACATTTTCATTTACAAAGACAGCTCGGATTCTAAACAAACATATAAACAGAACGCCGTATAATGTAATAAAGTATTTACTGAGAAAAGAGACACGTACCATAATTTATATATTTAACGATACAGAGGTAGAAGACTTAGCAAAAAATATTTATGTACTACAAAGACCTGTTAGTACTTTTAACTTGTATGATTTTAAGAAAACCAGTCGGCGATGGGAAGGTACATCAATTATACGAGGATCAAAAATGTATATTATATCACTGATCAATTTAAGTCTCTTCGAACAAACGATTCAAGATATTCGAAAACTGGAATTTTGGAAAGCCAGACATCGCCTAATTCTTCTTGTGGAACGTTTTCCGGAAAATATTAAGAATCTGTCACAATGTTTCCGTTTCTGTTTTAAATATTGGATTATAAACATAGTCGTCATTTTCAGAGATGTAAATAAAATTTATTCGTTCAATCCATTCACCAATGATTACTTAATCGAACAATGTACCCCTGAGATATTTCCAGACAAAACTATGAACTTGAATGGGTTTAAATTAAATATATCCATGTTTCATGATCAAGCAAGCGCAAACATAATCAACGGATCTTTTACAGGAAAAGATGTGTTGATGTCTCAGACAGTCATGAATGCGATGAACGCGACGTATATTTATGTATTTCCTAAGGAGGGCCATAGGGGTGAGTTTAATGAGACTCACAGCTCTGGTGTGCTTAAGGATATATTCCCCGGCAGGACTCAAGTTGCGTTTAACACTAGATTTGTGAGGGCAGATCTATATACAGTCGTAAGTATCAGTTTTTCTTATACATTTTCTGTTTGTCGCGAAACTCAGAAATATGTTTTATAAGCATTTAGAAAACATTCAGTTATGTATAAATAAATTACATTACTATGCTCTTTACCACTGCGTATTCTATAAAATCTGTGAGTGTAGTTTCAACTTATATATAAGTTGAGCAGTGAATCAAAATAAACTAATTTACAAGTCCACAGAAATGCTATATAGGGTGTGCTAATATTCCGCGTCCACGGTAAGTTCCTGCGGTGTTGCCTCGTTTAGTCGCTAGAGGGTACCAAATTCGACAATTCTCTTTTCAATTGACTGAAACGCTTGTTATAATTTTAATGAAATTTGGCACCATTAGAACCGAAGTAATTGCTTTGGTAGAAGTGTGGAAAATACCCCCACCTCTAAGTAAATCTGCTCATATTTTGTGGGAGGGGATGCTATAGCTTTAGTTAATTTTTTATCATAAGGATAAACGATTTGTGCAATCTTTCTTTTTTTTTGAAATTTTTGTATTTTTAATAGTTTTGGCTTAATTATTTTATTACTAAAGAAAAAGTTGATCAAAAATCCAAAAACTAAAAGCACGAACGAGAAGTAGTGTCTTACGTAACCAAGTACTAACGACTTGAACGATAAGTCAATAAAATAAATCTTAACATAAGTGGCACAAAAGAGCAAAAGTAACAGACAAAACCAAGGAGCGAGTAGGTCGCGTCGTGTGTACGTTGTTTACCAAGTAAGTACACAAACTGAAATTATTACTTGAGAATATTACAAGGGAGAGTATAGCACGCGTAATAAGATAATTTGGCCGCGAGGAATCAAAAAACATGGCGATGTGCTCTGTCGGTCGCTTTTAAAAGCTTTGTTGGCATGCTCTTGCACGAATGTCAGAGTATCATGTGCGACAAAACGCGAGGCAATAAATCCTACCCCAATATGCCAGCACTTCTCAAACTGTATTAAGTATTTTGGAAATTTTTGATTATTCCTTTTTTCCAAAACTATGAGCTTTAGACCCCATGTTATAAAAGGTTTTTTTGTTTGTCTTATCGTTCCCTACCACCAGTTTCTTTTAATGACATGAAATCTAACCCAAATTGCCTCTAGATAGCATTTCTATGCACTTGTAAATCAGTCTCTTTTGATTCATTGTTTGACAATTGACAATGGACTTTGTAGTCGAAACTGCAGTGACAGATGTGAATACATAGTAGCAAAAAACACAATAGTGTGTTTTATTTATTTATGCAACCCAGCTCCCGATATAACTAAAATTTGGATTTTTTCTAGGTAGATGTAATATATCCTCACGAAAGAAACGATGTGACTGTATTAGTACCAGTTAAACATGTAACCCAAAAGAACATTTTTTCCGAAACTCCTCCGTTGCTATGGTTGATAAATCTTGGCATTGGTGTATTATTCTTCATTTACTTATGTAAAATATGGAAAAAATTCGACGTCATGGCAATCCTAATAATAATTTTAATACTACTAGGGAAGCCTATCAACGAATTGAAAGCTAACTATTTCAGGATAATATTTATGTCAACGACGTTAATAGTATTTTACATTTTGATAGATTTTAATTGTCATCTTACAAGTGTTCTGACAGTTCCACAAGCTCCCGCTGGCGTGACAACCGTACAGGAGCTCTCACAAGATACAGAATACAAAATAGTGACATCGAAATCATTATATGACATACTAAATGATACTTTAAAAGATGAGGTCAAAGATAAAATTATGTTAAAAACTGAAATATTTACAGAGCGCATTGAATTAATCGATGTTATATTGTCATGTAAAGAACAATATGTTGTGTGTAAGAAAGAATTGGCTGTGTATGCACTCAACAAAGATAAACAGAAGAAAAAAAGAACGTGCTATCGAATTATGCCAGAATCAATAGTTCCAGCATACATGTGTTACATAGGATATTATGGATCGCCGTTTTATTATCGCTTTGATAATATAATTTCTAGGATATTTGAAAGCGGAATGCCGATGCATTGGCAAAGAAATAATTCCATTGAATATAAAACGACTCAGCTGGAGAAAGCATATAGGATCTCCTTTAGATTGCTGTCACCTGCTTTCTTCTTGCTTGGGTGTGGGTTATTTCTATCTGTGATTGCATTTACTCTTGAATATACTATTAGAGCCAGACACTGGCAACCAATATATCTCTCGTAAACTTCAATCACGAGTATAACACGAGAGTTTTGCGTAAATCGGTAGATTGAGATAGTAATCAGCTGCTACAGAAAGTGTGCAGTGTTTGGTTGTGAAGTACTGCATCATACACCTCTAACACATATTTCGTGCAAAATATATTTTATCTACAACTGTGCCACAGAGACTACTTTTCAATAAGGAAACACCTCTAGATGCGATATTTTTTTTACAAGATTCAATTTCCACTAAACTATTAATAAAGTTTTTTATTTGAGGTACACAACTTAGCGTTGTTTTATTTATTTATTTATTTATTTATTGCATACACTGTTCAACAGGTAAGATACCCAATTACAGAACAGGAATAAAGGCATACAAAGCATTAATTACATAATATACAACAACATAGAGAGAAAGTAGAATGAAGAAAAAAATTACTTAAATGTACGAACAGTGAATAACTGATGATACGAAGAAAGAGAAAAAAATAACATGGGAAATATTTAAATATAAAAACTATATATACATATATACACATATGTGATTCAAAGCAAATTAAGAAAAACAAAGACACTCACTGGTTATTTAATTTAGAACATTTTGTTTTATGTCACTAAGGCTGCAATTAAAAATATCGAAGTCGTTACATAATTTGTTAGAAGTACTGCAAATCGTATATAAAGGTGAATTATTTAGTACGTTGGTACGCGGCGTAGGTAAATAGAAAACTTGGTGATTACGAGAGGTTAATCTGGGAACGTGAAAATTAAGCTTACTACATTTAGCATATCAGAGGGATTGTTTAGCGAAGATCCCTCGAAGAACATCTCTTCAGATACACTGGCCGACCCTTTTCTACTTTTGATGAAAGCCCAAAATTTATTGGGATCATTCTTTATATTGTCTTCAGAGTTCTGCACGAAATTTCTGTAGGCTAAATTGGTATCACATTTTATTTCCCTTCTGATGTTTTTGAGGTTATTGTGTATAAGTGGATCACTGGTTCTTGCATACTGTCTCCTAAGACATTCTTTAAGGCTAATTTTCCTTATGATACTGCCATTAAACCACGGAGGATATCTGCCGCTACGAGAAGTCGATTTCTTAGGTACACAAGATTCAAATACAGAGTCAAGTTTGTTGTAAAAATGAGTGCATGCATCATTGGCGTCATTAAAAGAAGAGAGGAGGACCAGTAGAATAAAATAAATGTATTCTCCTTTCTCCTGCCCTGTATCTACAGCTTCTAGACAGTTAAGATTTATCCTAAGAAATCAGAAAGATTTCAAAATTATTTCAACATGCAAGTTTTCATATTTTCCGTATGTAAAGTCAAAACTTGAATATGGAATGCTTATTTGGTATCCCATTTATTAACGTTATGAAAATAGTATAGAATCTATACAAAGAACATGTTTGGCGTTTAAAGATGGCGCATAGCCTAGCCGAGGAATAGACCTCAGCATTTTGTTAACTAGATTAGAGCTACTACCGTTAGAACAAAGGCGTGTGTTATCTATTAAATTTTTATTTAATCTAATCCATAATAAAATCGATTGTAGCTTGTCATTAAATAAATTATCTTCTGTTATCACTATATTAGAAGTGAGAAGTAGTAAAACATTTATTTGAAATATTAATAAGTTATTTTCTGAAAAGTAGTCAAATTGTTGATTTAATTTGTCTCAAGAAGTTTGGGTAAATGTGGATGGATCTCTTATCTATAAAAAGACCTCTGCCTAGGGAATGACTACTTCCACATCCAAATTTTCCATCCAAGTCTCTTTAAAGGAAAACATCTTTACCATATTTTCACTCTAGTATGTGGAAATAATTGGTTATAGAATTTTAATAATATATGAGGCAGATGCCATAAAAAAATTTGAGATGTTGATTTCTAGCATATACGCCAAAAATTAAGTTTCTGGACTCTTATTAGCTTGGTCTACTTACTTTCCCCAATTTACACCTCTTTAACGGAATCATCTGAATCAGATGTCAGTACAATACATTCGTTTAAAAGTGAATTATTTATTATTTGTTTGCTTATAGTAATGAAACATCTTCTTCATAGGATTTTGCAAACGGCGGAAAAAAAACTATCTATGAGAACTAAAAGAAAAACTATATGTAAAAAATATTAATGAAATCTTTGCACTCTTTCGATAACCTGACTTCGCGTTATGCTAGTAAATGAAAAATCCTAAAATAAATTTGACCGATTTCTTATTTGACATTTTCATTATAACACTAGCATCCAACACAGTCGGACGGCAGCAGATTAAACTAGTATCTACATGACCCCCCTACGGTATGAAGATTCAGTTGATTCTGATCAGCTCAGAGCAAGGGCGAAAAACGTTTCAAAGGCTAAACATTTCCAAGAAACTAAATTAACTGAATTAACTGAATCTTCATACCATAGGGGGTCATGTAGATACTAGTTTAATCTGCTTAGCCCTAGGGGACTATGTTGGATGCCAGTGTTATAATGAGAATGTCAAATAAGAAATTGGACAAGTTTATTTTAGGATTTTTGATTTGCTAGCATAACCAGAAGTCAGGTTATCGAAAGAATGCAAAGATTTCATTAATATTTTTTACATATAATTTTTCTTTTAGTTCTTATAGATAGTTTTTTTTCCCTGTTTGCAAAATCCAGTATATACAACAAATTTCAGGTTTTTCTGTACTCTTACCAGCTTGCTTTACTTTCGTTCCCTTATTTACCCCTAATTAACCATCAACACTTCAACGTAATCATTTCAAAATATAATCAATCAAATTACAGATGTCGTTATACTACATGCATGTGCCAAATTTCAAGTAAAGATTTTAATTCTATTTTATCAATCATTTTAATAATGGAGTAGAGTGGGGGTGGTGGGGATACTTTAAAAATATTGTGAAAAATCTTAGCCTTGACTTCTAGTATATACACTAAACCCCAAGTTTCTGTTCTCTCTTTATTTATTTTCCCTTATTTACCCCTATTCAAGGGGTTGAAAAATGTGATTAAAAAAATCCAAGGCCGTCGCTTCTACTATATACAACAAATCCCAAGTTTCTGTATTCTTGCTTTACTTATTTTCCCCTATTTACCTACTGACCCTTCATCTGATATGTTCAAAATACAATCCAGTTCCAGATCTCGTTATAATACATACGTGTACCAAATTTCAAATTAATACCTTAAACCGTTCCAGAGAAAATGTGCGCACAAAAAAGTTACAGAGAACCAGACAGACCGACAGACTGACAGACAGACAAAATTCGTTTTCACTCAAATTTAAAATCTCGACGTTTCATGACATTTTAAACTTATTTCAACAAAACAAATTTTTGAAATTTTTTTTGCGATTACTGTACTCCCACTCCACTTCATGGATGTGGAAATAAAGGAGAAAATAATTGATTTTTATTAAATTCGCTTGTAACAATATTAACCTCTTATCATTTTTAAACATATAAGGTCAGTTGGGGTATCTGGGCCCAGGGGGTAACTGGGCCATGGTTTTTTCCCGTAGAACTTGTGGGGGTAATTTCACTTCAAGCAGTTGGCAGCACTGAAGGACAATGTCATCTCACTACAACAATTAGTCTCATGTTTCTGAGTGTTGTTGCTTTCATGTAGCAATTTTTTAAATTTTGTAGTGCAAAATTTTCATAGCAACGTGATGTAATCTTGATTTTTATGAAATATCTACAGGTTTACTGTATATATTATCAACGTCACAGTTAATTTAGCATAAATTAGAAGCATGATATATCCCTAAAATGTTATTGCAAGCATGTATTCTGCGTTAGGTCATAAGCTTGAGTGCAGTTACCCCCACAATTTTTCAAAAATGGGGTAAGTGGGCCAGTTAATTGGGGCATCTGGGCACGACTGGGACCAAGTTACCCCAAGCACATTAAGTATGTTGATTTGGTTTTTATTTATTGGGTAGATGCAGATCAGTGCGCACAGTCACATAGCGATTTAAACCCGGGACCCGACATATTAATCCCTATGTATTTTGGTGTGTTGAACACGAATCTGATGTCCGTTTACCTCCATCACCCACCATTTTTTTGTAAATCGCGAAAATAGCCTAAGCAACCTCATTTATTTAGATTATTTTCGCGATTTACAAAAAGCTAATGGGTAACGGAGCTAAACGGACATTGGATTCGTGTTCAGCACGTCGAAATACATAGGATTACTATGTCAGGTCCCTGGTGCAGATCACTTTTTTTTGTGGGCCTGTGTTATTTATGCTTACTTGAAATTGGATGTTTTTTACATTTAATTTTGCCCTTTTTACTTTAACAGAAGTTGTGTTATTCCTAAATTTGAATGAATTTCACACCTAATTGTTATGTAGTAGTTCTCATACATCGTCGACAACTCGACTATGGTGTGATTTAAACGACTTGTGGTAATTTTTGTACGAAGTTTACATGTTTACCAACACGCCCACTTACCCCAGTTCAAATAAAAATCGTTTGTATGAAACCAAGACCCGTATGGTCCAGTTGCCCCAATTTCTAGGGGTAACTGGACCCATCAAACTTTTTATTATTTAATTATAATTATAAAGAAAATTAAATTTGACTCGGGATTTGTACATTATATATTTAAAGACTGTATATTGTATTATATATAAAAAATATTTTAGATATTAATATAACTTATTAGTGGTTCTCAGGCAAGTTCAAAGTATAATCTACTCGCTCAGGTTGTAAAATCATGGCCCAAATACCCCAAGTGACCTTATAGCCATAATGGAATGTCAGATACATTCGTACAAAATTGTTCTTTAAAAAAAAGTAAAAAATTGGCCATCTTCTTTTTTAATCTACCAATTTATAAAAATGATAAAGTAAATCTGTAGGATGTTCATATTTGAGTCAAAAGCTCAGTAGCACAGTGCTAAGGTGTCTGGCTTGCGGCCACGAAGTCCCAGGTTAGTAGATAGATAGATAGATAATTTATTAACCATTTAAAAAATACAGAATTGTGCATTATGGTAAGTCGGATTTACAATAAGGGAAGAAAATATAAATAAAAATATGTACATATATAAATATAAAAATACAGATACATAAATTAAATATACATATACGTATACAAATAGAGTAATAATATAAAATACAGAAGACAAAAATAAATGTTTATGTAACATTATAAAATACTTAAAACTTGAAACAGATATGATAATCATTTAACTAGACTCATGTATTCTGGCTAGGGTATGGATGTTTAGCAGAGCTGCTGTAAGTACTGGTAAAATGTACTTAAGTATTCAGTACCAGCATTTTCTCAAAATACAAATAAGTACCAGTACCCAGTACAAGTCTCATAGGTGATACTTAAAAATTTGAGTATTACTTGACTTCGGTTAAGTACTAAGTATTAAGTACATCAAATTGCTACTTTAAGTATTTATAAAAGTACTTGGTACTTAAATAAACCACCATCTTAAGTATCAGTACTTTAAGTGTCGAATTTAAATACCAGTACTTATATATTTTGTCGCAAAAAGCTGTCTTCGTCAGTTATTATATTGTATTATTATATTATATTTACATGTATTGTTTTTTATGTAATGAGCGAAACAACTTTTTATAAAAAAAATATTACTAGTCAAATTATATGAAAAACAGATTCAATTGCAAGGTAGAGGCAGTGCCCGGTAGGCCCCTCCAAAACCCAGAATGTGGTCCTCCTATAAATTCAAAACGTGACTCCCTTGCCCCATGTGACATTTGAACATTTGCAAATCCCAATATCAAAGCGTCCACTAAATCACTTTAATTTCGAAACTCGAGAAACATGACGACAGTGGAAAATAGACCGTTTTCGTATTATAGTAATTTCGACCTGCTTGAACAAGCGAAGCGGAGAAGGTGACGCAGCTTTTGATTGATATTTTTTGTCTTTACCCCGAGCCCCGGCTCGCGGAATAAACATGAAATACCTGTGCTCGTGCTCTAATGCTTAATAATCCAGGTAAATGAAGGGAAACAGACAGAATTTTTAGGTAATATACGATCCACTACACCGCTGTATTTCCACCTTAAATGAAAACTGGTAACTTGACCCCCTGTGATATATGCAACTCATATTACATTTGCGTATATCAGCCATTGCATACGATAGTCTCAGTCGACCTCGACACCGCTGTCTTTTGACCTTGAACAAAAACTGGTAACTCTACCCCATATAAGAAAACATAACCATTTCCAATGTTAAAACATAATACTGAGGTAGAAAAGACTCGTCAATACATGAATTTACACATGCGTAGTAGATACTGAAAAACTTAAATTTATCAGGTGTTAATTTTAAGTCCTAAAAAATACTTAAGTACATTTCCATCTTAAGCACGTCTTTTTTCTTCGAGTAGGTATAAGTAAAAACTACTTAAAATAAAAAGTTAAGTATTAAGTACAAGTACCATGGCCAATGCTTAAAAGTTTAAGTACCAGTACCTGCATTTTTGTTGGGACTGGAAGTAAAAATACTTAAGTACTTTTTGTACTTAAGTACAAATTTTAAGTACTTAGGTAATTCAGTACCGCAACTCTGATGTTTATTGGCGCTTTTCATGTGTTAGCGAGACGGTAGCAGTGAGTTAGATCGCTGTTGAGTGGCACAACATATCTGGCCTCTCCTGAGTTCGAGTTTCAGCTGCGGTAGATGGCAATATCGCAGGGAATGATTGTTGTGTTGATGTCTATGTGTACGTGTCCTGGTTGAGTGGTAGAACAGCAATACCTGAACTCCGCCAGACGTTAATATAAATAAGGCCATTAAAAAAATAATAATAAATTAAGTAATACCGTAAATATTTAGGAAAAGGAGTTAATGGTTTTCGACATATAATGTTACTCTCTTATTCACAATGCTTTTGTGGAGCCACTTGGAATAATTTTTACTCTCTCAATTAGAACCAATACTTTTCCGAACATCTGGAAATTATCTCGAATCTGTCCTGTTCATAAAAAAGGTGATAGGCATCAAATTGAAAACTATCGCCCGATTACAATAATATGCAATTGCGCTAAAGTCATGGAGATTGCTATACATGCAGTTACATACCCTCATGTTGAGGGGCAGATTACACCAAGTCAACATGGTTTCATAAAGAAAAGATCGACTGTCACCAACTTAATGTGTGTCACACAATACGTCTCGCATTACCTCGATAAAAACACCCAGGTTGATGTAATCTATACAGACTTTTCGAAGGCCTTTGACAAACTTGACCACGGTATATTGCTACATAAACTCCAAACTGCTGGATTTTCACATTCACTTATAAATTTCTTTAACTCATATCTTAACAATAGAACGCAATATGTAGAATATCGCGGTCAAAAATCGTTCGAAATTTCGGCAACTTCTGGTGTACCCAAGGGTCAGTTCTAGGTCCCTTAATGTTTGTATTATTTATTAACGATATCGTTGTTGAGTTGAATGTAGATGTCTTGTTATATGCTGACGATGTAAAAATTTTCACTGCCATAAATACAATAACCGATTGTCAACGACTTCAAAACAATCTTATAGAAATACAAAGATGGTGTAATCAAAACGGTCTGCCTCTCAACTTTGACAAATGTAATGTTGTATCATTCTCTAGGAAAAAGGAAACTGTGTTATATGACTACAAACTAGATCTCACAACACTAAAAAGAGCTGAAGTTTTAAAAGATCTTGGTGTCTTATTTGACGTCAAACTATCATTTAATAAGCATGTTGAAAATATTGTTTTATCTGCTAATAAAAATCTTGGTTTCGTTATTAGAAATTCGGTTGGATTTACTGACACTCACATACTAACACTCTTATTCAATACATACGTTAAATCTAAACTAGAATATGCATCCATAATCTGGCACCCGGGTTATAATACTTACTCTAACTTACTCGAAGGCATACAAAGGCGTTTTCTAAAATATTTGTCCTATAAAATTGATGGGGTATATCCGCCAATTGGATATTCCCAAGACGTACTTTTAAATAGATTCTCAGTAGACAGTTTGGAGAGCCGCAGAAAAAAACATGCATTGGTGTTTTTGCATAAAATAATTCATAACAACATAAACTGTCCTGCGATACTTGAAAAACTACCGTTTCATGTACCACATCCTGGTTCACGACATCATACAACTTTTTATCTTACCACACCTCGAACAAACGTTTTAGCATTCTCCCCCCTGTATTTTATGTGCAGTACGTACAACTACCTACAAGAAATACTTGATATATTTAATTGCTCTGTTGCCTCTATAAAAAAACTGGAACTCTAATATTTTCTCCTTTGTATATGCATGTCGGAGATGTCTCCTTCACGTTCCCCGTGCGAACGCCTTCCGATACTTTCGTAGACGCCTTTCGATAGTCTTGTGAACGCCTGCTAACTCATAATTCATTGAAGTCAAGAGAACGTTGTGAACAAGTACCGATTGCATTAATGTAAACATCTTGATATGTGGTCGTGTGAACCATCAGTCTGGAGTCCCTGGAACCCTTTTCCCGGCGAGCGGAACAACATGCCTGAAAGTCCCGTAGATAAGTACCTAGTCTTAAGATAAACTCGGTAGAGAATAGTTGAAATCGCGGGACTGGCAGTGGTGGACTGCTAGCTCCAGTATTTTGGTGGTATTGTTTGTATTTTCAATCTTGAGACATTTACCTGTTTCGATAAATCATAAATCATGTTATTTTGTTATTTATGCGACTATTATTTAAATGATTTTATTGTGTTTACCAAGGTGCGGCCTAAATCTAATAGATCCACCCTGAAACGCCCCTCCCCTTGCCGTCTTTGACATGCATATATTTTATATATATTTTTTAAACCATTTATGCATTTTTGTTTTTTTTTATATATATGTATATATTCTTACATTTACTTTTTTGTTTCTATATAGATATGCCAGTGTACTTTTTTTCTTTTATTTTACTATTTCATGTTTTGTGTGACTTTTTAATATCTCACCATCATAATCTCTGTATTACAGTATTATTAGTCTAAGTGACATGTAATTATTAACACTTATTCTCATCCAGTAATTGGTCTCTGACTGTTGGATGATGTACCTAAATAAATAAATAAATAAACAACGTCTTACGAGGCGTCTTGTATGCCGTGCATTATTATAACATTTAATACGCAGTATCTGAATTATCTATAAGCCCTTCAATAACGTAATATATGGAATGGAAATGTAGCAACCATTATAAAATCGTTAAATAGTAATGTAATATATTTTCCCATAAAGCCTAAAAGGTTCTTATTTTATATATTATCTTATAGGGAAGAACTGAAATACTTTATTATTGTTTTAATATAAATTGTATCGAAACTTTTACGGAAACTGTTCTCATTGTCAAATAGTATTTGTAGAACTTCACAATGATATTTGTCAAGCTGCTAGTTTTCACCACTTTGGTGTACTCAAATACTATACTTTCATATACTAGTCGAATTTTAAACAAAAATGTAATGGATATTTCGAACTATAATATTATAGAAAAATTGCTAAGGAAACAAACACGTACCATAATTTATATATTTAACAATACGGAGGTAGAAGATTTAACAATAAACATTTATAAACTCGAAAGACCTGTTTGTACCATTAACTTCGATAATCTTAAGAATAAACGGCCGTCAATGATACCTGGTGCAAAAATGTATATTATATCACTGCGCGATTTGAGTCTCTTCAAGAAAACGATTCAAAATCTTCGAGAATTGAAATTTTGGAAAGCCAGACAACGTTTAATTATTCTTGTGGAACGTGGTAGAGACAACATTAAGGATCTTTCAGAATATTTCCGTTTCTGTTTGAAATACTGGATTATCAACATAGCTGTTATTTTCACAAATGAAATTAATAAAGTTTATACTTTCAATCCGTTCACAAATGATTACTTAATTGAAGTACCAGCTCCTGAGGTGTTTTCGGACAAAACTGTTAACTTAAATGGCTTTAAATTGAATATCTCCATGTTTAACGATGTGATAAACGCAAACATAGTCAATGGTTCCTTTTCAGGAAAAGATGCGTTTTTGTCTCAGACAGTCATGAATGCGATGAACGCGACGTATGTTTATGTTATCCCCACAGATGGATATAGAGGTGATTATAATGAAACTCATAGTAACGGAGCCATGGGGCAGATAATATCCAGCCAGGCTCAAATTGCCTTTAATACCAGATTAGTGAAATCAGATTTATACAAAGTTGTAAGTATCCATTTTTCTCACATGTATATATTTTTTATAAGTATTCAATAAATTATTCTGGGAGCATAATATATTTCTCGTCATACACCAGAGCCATCGCTTACTCCTATATGACTTATTTATGATATTATAAAGACATGTAGAACTATTAATAATAATAATGAACGTCGTTATTAATTCCAATTAAAATAGAAACAGGCATAGTTCTATATCATGTATATTGTTGGAAAAACGGCGAAGTACTTAGTGAAAGAATACGTTAACCATTTGCCCCTGCCAGTTAACCTAAAAAATACCACTATCATCTAAATTATCTAATGGAATGCACATGTTAAATATTCGGGGGGCATACTTGTTCAAATACATACTCCATGGGAACTATCATGTAGAATAGATGGGACGATTTTTAACACATTCCTTATTCCTTTCATAATCATACCTTACCAGGTCTTTGGCTTGATTTTGTGGCAGAAAATACAATTCGTTTTTCTCTACCTGAAGTTGGATCTATTCACAATAGTTGTGAAACCTTAAACAATGAATTCAAGACAGTGTCGTCGATATTATGGATGATTTGCTTACCGTAAATTTGATATTAAATACATAGGGGATGACTAATCCACTGCAAAGTAGGTACAGTCATACATCCAAGACGGCGACCACCTCAGACATCATCGGAGGTTATCGATTAAAACTTTTGATAGGACCATCCTATCAATATGATGTACTGAATCTTTTTTGTTCTAAATAAAATTTCAAACAAAAACGATTGCAACAGTTTTTGTCGTATAGTATACCTATTGTCAGTTATAGCTAAAAACTGTTCTAGCCAATTTTTAATGTTAACAACTGGTTAAGAACGTAGTATTAATTGTAATTTTGCATTGCACGTAAAATATTTTTAGCTTAATATTCTTCATCCGAAAGGTCATCGATACCAAAATGTTGGTCATGATTTTCACATAAGTCTTCATCGCCTCCACACATACAATATTCAGTGCATAACATGTTTTGGGATTTACATTTACAGAATACAGCACATTTCCCTTTTACACATGAAAACTGAATTAATTTTAAAACTGTTTCAAGTGCACAAGGAACATAGTAATTATCATCTTTCATCTCCCGTCCGTAATCAGAAGTAGATTAGGATGCTGCTGGTCAGCAAGACGCCATTCCATAACCTGGTAAGGCGTTCTACGTATAAAAGGAGATAGTGACGCTTTTGTAGGAGGCAGATTTTCACTTTGTGTCACGTGCTTGGAGAACATTCACCAACGAAGCTTCCCAATGTCTGAAATATCCGTCCCTAGTATATATACTTTACAAATAAATTTAATGATAGTTTCAGCTTCAGCCCCGAATTCTTCAATGGATCCAAGTTTCCCAAGAGTATCAAGGATGTCGTTATCTGCGGTCTTATAAACTTTCTAAAACGATAGTTTTCCCTTCTTTGCAAGTGAACCTGTGACATCACATCCTAACAGATCATGCATTCTTAATAATCCTTTAATATGTTTTGTCCCGAATGCGGTGCAAATTATGTCAACGTCAAACATTCTTCGATTATTTCCTACACCAGTGAAAAACATGCTTCAACGTGTACAAGATTATGACCACCACAATACTAGTAGAAATACGTCTGTGTCAGGCAAATATATATGAATCGCACTAGCTCATTTTCGCGAGGCAAAGAGGCAGTGCAGTATTATTTTAACGTCAGCTTCTTCACGGCTGCTTTCAAAATCACTTACGTTTTCCGAAAGACGATTTGGCTTCAGTCCTCCAGCTTACGATGAGGCTTTTTCTGCAAGATACACTGTTAGCTTTTCCTTTGTTTTTACATGAGAAAGGAGGGATTTCATCTCTATATTGGCAATGTTTGTGGAGTCGGTTATTTTGTACTCAATTGGTGTTACTGTAGATGTCCTTTTATATCGCATCGCAGATTTAAGAGAATTCTCAAGAAGTGTCAAACACCAAGTCAGTTTCATCATATTTTAAAGGAGTTCCTTTGATTTTATTGTTAAACTCCAAAGCTAGATCATAGCATGTCTTCACCTGCACTGATTTTTTCAACGATTGCTGCTCTGCCATTCCATCAAGAACAGCGACACAGTGGGACTTTACATTCTCATGCTTTGTTATATTTGAGTCGACCAAAGGTATATACAAAAAAGTTTGCACAACGTTTACAGGGTGTTGCTCTTCTAAGATCTTCATTATTTGTAGACAACTTCATTGATCCATCTAGATTTAACATGGAGAACGTCACTGCCGAGAATTCATAACTACTTAATGATGCTTTTAGGCCAATATCACCACAGTTAAAAGCGTTTTTATACAAAACACCTAAACGGATAACGATAAATTCCTAAGGACCTCTTTTACAGAGAATTTCCCTGTTAATACAAAACATTCAGTACAAAATATTGACAGGATGGCCCTATCAAAAGTTATAATTGATAACTTCCGATGATGTCTGGGGTGGTCACCTCTGGGATGTATGACGTCATATAGGCCGTCTTCCACAAAATCAAGCCAAAGACCTGGTATTGTATGATCATGGAAGGCATAAGGAATGCGTTAAAATTGGTCCCATTAAATCATCCTGAAATTTCCTACGGGTTCTGTTATGCCCCTTGACTAAAATTAGGATACTAAATGCAATGAAATATAATGATAGTAAATAATGAAAGGGCACCATTCGTATATTACTGGTTGAAATTAGAATTGACAGAAATTATTTACAGACAGAAACTTCAGACCTACTTATTTATTAGATGACTGTTAAAAATATATTTTTCTTCTACTAGTGTTTGGAAAAGTTCAATACTTCAATACTAATTTGAATTTGTAAAAGGCCTATTTTATATTCTTATTCTGAAGAGACAATTGATTTTGAAAAGTCATTTTTTTCTAGGTTGACGTGATATATCCTCACGAGAGAAACGATGTTAAAGTATTAGTACCAGTTAAAAATGCATCCCTAAAAAATATTTTTTCTGAAACTCCAGCTTTGATATGGGTGGCAAATCTTACTATTGGTATACTACTTGCTATTCGGTGTATGAACTAGAAGCCAAGGCCTCAGATTTTTTTATAATATTTTTCAACCCCCACCACCGCTACTCCATTATTGAAGGGGTTGATGAAATAAAATTGAGATATTCACTTGAAATTTCGTACACGTATGCAATATAACGATATCTAGAACTACATTATATTTTGATTCCGTTGAAGGGTTGGGGGTGATTTAGGGGTTAATAGGGAAATATAAGTAAAGCAAGTTGGTAAGAGTACGAGTACAGAAACTTGAAACTCGGTGTATGTACTAGAAACCAAAGCCTCAGATTCTTTTATAATATTTTTCAACCCTCATACTCCAAATCTCTACTCCATTATTAAAGGGGTTGATAAAATAAAATTAAGATACTCACTTGAAATTTGGTACACGCATGTGTTATAACGATATCTGAAACTAGATTATGTTTTGACATGATTGTGTTGATGGAGTGGGGAGCAAGTAGAGGTAAATAGGGAAAAATAAATAAGGCGAGTTGGTAAGAGTACAGAAACTTAAAATTCGGTGTATATCCAAGGCAAGCCAAGGGTTCAGATTTTTTAATAATATTTCTCAACCCCCCACCACCCTTACGCCATTATTAAAGGGGTTGACAAAATGAAATTGAGATATTCACTTGAAATGTGGTACACGTATGTTTTATGACGACATCTGGAAGTAGATTATATTTGGAGATGATTCCGTTGAAGAATTGGGAGCTAAATAGGGCTAAATAGGGGAAAATAAGTAAAGCAAGCTGGTATGAGTACAGAAACTTGAAATTAGGTGTATGTACTAGAAGCCAAGGCCTCAGATTTTTTTTTTTATAACATTTTCAACCCCCCTACTCCATTATTAAAGGGGTTGATAAAATAAAATTGAGATATTCACTTGAAAGTTAGTACACATATGTATTGTAATGACATCTGATTGAGATGATTCCATTGAAGGGGAGGGAGGTGGTAGATTGTGAATAGCAGAAAATAAGTAGGGTAAACTAGAAACCTCATTTTTAACGCACATTATAGAAACCAACGCCTCAAACTTTTTTATGACATCTGCCCCAAATATTATTAAAATTCTATAACCAATAATTTCCACATACTAGGGTACAAATTTAGTGAAGATGTTTCCTTTAAAATGACTTGGATGAAAAATCTGGATGTGGGAGTAGCGATTCCTTAGGCAGCGGTTTTTATTAGATGGTGCCTACCTCACAAGAGGGACACCATGTAATCAGTTTTGATCTGCAGTCTTTTCATTAGACGCATATTGCATTCGATTTCTTTTTATGTCTATTAATTCCGCATTATTTAAAATATAATAGGCAGTGTCTAAATTATCCACAAGTTCTTCAGTAACATATGGAATTGAAATGTAGCAACTCTATTATAAAACCATTAAGAAGTAATAAAGCTTAAAAGGTTATTATTTTATATATTATTATATGGGAAGCATTGAATTGCTTTATTAATGTTTTAATACAAATTTAATCGACACTTGTACAGAAACTGTTGTCAATAACAAATAGTATTTGTAGAACCTCACAATGATATTTGTTAAACTGTTAGTTATCACCATTTTGGTGTACCTAAATACTAAACTTTCATTTACTGGTCCTGTCTTAAACAAAAAGGGAATGGAAGTTTCGAACTATGATATTATAGAAAAATTGCTAAGGAATCAGACACGTAGTATAATTTATATATTTAACAATACGGAGGTAGAAGACTTAGCAATAAATATTTATAAACTGGAGAGACCTGTTTATACTATTAACTTGGATAATTTTAAGGAAAAACGACCATCAATTATACCTGGCGCAAAAATGTATATTATATCGTTGTTTCATTTGAGTCTCTTCAAGCAAACAATTCAAAATATTCGGGAACTGAAATTTTGGAAAGCTAGACAACGCTTAATTCTTCTTGTAGAACGTGGTGGAGAGAACATTAAGAATCTCTCGGAATATTTCCGTTTTTGTTTGAAATACTGGATTATCAACATAGCTGTTATTTTTACAAATGAAATTAATAAAGTTTATACCTTCAATCCGTTTACAAATGATTACTTAATTGAATTACCCGTTCCTGAGGTATTTTCGGACAAAACTATTAACTTGAATGGCTTTAAATTAAACATATCCATATTTCATGACGTAATAAACGCAAACATAGTGAACGGTTCCTTTTCAGGTAAAGATGCGTTCATGTCTCAGACAGTCATGAATGCGATAAACGCGACGTATGTTTATGTAATCCCTAACGATGGATATAGAGGTGATTACAACGAAACTCATAGGAACGGAGCGATGGGACAGATAATATCCAGCCAGGCTCATATTGCTTTTAATACCAGATTAGTGAAATCAGATTTATATAAAGTAGTAAGTATCCATTTTCTCAAATGTTTATATTTTTTATGAGTATTTAATAAATTAATCGAGAGGTATAATATATTTCTCGTCACACATCAGAGCCATCGCTTAGGAGTAGCCTAAGCCTAGGATGACTTATTTATGATATTAGAAAAACACGTAGAACTATTGTTAATATTTTCTTAATTTTTATTGGGTATTTCGCTACTGAAAAATATTTAATAATTATTAATGAAAAACCTCTGCGCCCAATGGATTAGACTGAGGTTGGTTCTTGAATTCCTGATTGATTGATTGCGTAAGGTGGGCATTGGTGAAAAAAAGAATATGGTATATTCTTTGGTATTAAAGGCATATATTTTGAAAAAAAAAACAATATTCTGACCTCATTAGTTTCGGAGTAATCAATTTGTTAATAATGAAATTTATTTTGGCTATAACAAATGAACGGGTTGACAAAATGAGTTGTGCCTGGCGCCAAACGACGCGCATTGAAATTATCTTTCGAAAGAATCAAGATTTTTTCGGATCCGTCAAACCGTTATCATTTTATTAAATAAAAACGAAAAAAATATTGTTTAAACAATTATTTGACCATGGAGTTCGCGGTTTAGGAAAATTTTTCATAAGAAAATCTCGTTCAGCAAAATTTTTCCTATAAGGATCCGTGGCTAACTCAAATGGTATAGACAATTTTTGGGAAACATCCCAGGCAGATTCGCCTAGTGGGACAGAATTTCTTTAGCCACAATACTAAATAACAAGAGAATTATATCTTACAGTGTCTTACGTGGGGTTGGGTGGGGGGCAGAAAAACGTCATAATTCATCTTACGTAATTTATGGATGTTCCCTTATTTTGTTTGCGTTACCATGACACCGAGCACAAAATATTTTGAGCATTAGGCTGCAAAACATTTGGTACATCACGTGATAAATCATCTTCACTTCAACGTCAGTGAAAAATTTGTTGTCAAACATATTGATCTAAATGGTTTACTCCTTAGACAGATCTGCCGCTATGTTTTTTAAAATTGATTTGCATTAAATAATATAATACAAGATATCGTCTTATGGCTTTAATTTAATCAAATTAAAGTCGTAGAAAAAATATCGTTTGCATCTCGTGCGCGAAATTTCGCACCCTAGATTAAAAAATAAATATTTCCTCTACTAGTGTTTGGAAAAGTTCAATATTTCAATACTAATTTGAATTTGTAAAAGGCCTATTTTATATTCTTATTCTGAGACAATTGATTTTGAAAAGTCATTTTTTTCTAGGTTGACGTGATATATCCTCACGAAAGAAACGATGTTAAAGTATTAGTACCAGTTAAAAATGCATCCTTAAAAAACATTTTTTCTGAAACTCCAGCTTTGATATGGGTGGCAAATCTTGCTATTGGTATACTACTTTTTATTTATATGTATAAGGTATGGAGAAAATTTGACGTCATAACAGTGTTAATAATAATTCTAATACTACTAGGAAAACCAATCAAGGAATTTAACGCTAAATATTTTAGATTCATATTTATATCGACAACGTTTCTAGTATTTTATATTTTAATAGGTTTTAATTGTAACCTAACAAGTGTTCTAACAATTACCCAGGCACCCGTTGGCATAAGAACCGTGCAGGAACTCTCAGAAGACACAGAACACAAAATAGTGACTTCCCACTTATTATCTAAGCTACTAAATACGAGTCTAAAAGATGAAATCAGAGATAAAATTATGTCTAAAATAGAAATAACTCAAGATCGCGATGAAATAAGTGCTATCCTAGTATGCAAAGATCAATACGTTGTGTGTAAAAATGATATGGCTGCTTATGCGCTAAATATAGATGAAACAAAGAACAAAAGGACATGCTACAGAATTATGCGTGAATCTATAGTTCCAACATATGTGTGTTACATTGTGGATTACGGATCACCACTTTTCAAGCGTTTTAATTCCATTATTTTTAGGATATTTGAAAGTGGAATACCGACATATTGGGACAGAAATAATTCTATTAAAAGTGGACTGAGGCAGCTGGGGAAGACATATAAGATCTCCCTTAAATTGTTATTTCCTGCTTTCTACCTGCTTGGGTGTGGGTTGTTTATATCTACAGTTGCTTTTGCTTTTGAATATGCTAAGGGGTCCAAAATAGATAACTAACCTTACCCAAACTTAAGCACAGAATTTGAATTTTTTCGCACATCATTAGGTTGTCAACAGTACGCACCCAGTATAAAAATAATACAGAGTGTATTGTTGTAAATCACTGCTTCACATACCTAGAATACGTATTCTAGATTGCAGATATGTTGTATTTTCGATTAAACTCGCCTTTTAGCAAATAAATGATTTTAATGTGATCTTTCTTACTGAGGAGTTTTATTACCACAGGTCGAAACTTAACTTCCAATTTCACAATTATGAGAGAAGGACTAAGTCGCATTTACAAGAATTTTGTATGTATTTAATTTGCAAACAGGATACAAACTTACATCGTCATTGTGATGCTAAAATTTGATATGCACATAATACTTAAGGATACCAAAACTATTAATTTGTGATGGTAAAATAATAAAACTTAATAAGGAATAGTTGCTCTAAATAAATAGACTTCAGTCACTGACGATCCTTGTCAAAAATCTAAGAATACTACGAAAACGGAAACTTGGTTAAGTGTAAGAGTAGCCTTAGGCTAAACCTCGCCGAGTAAACCTCATCATCTCTTTTTTTTTATAAGAGATTAACTGAAGTTTTTAATGAGAACATACCCAAGTTCAAAGCTCAAACAAATAAAAGACAGTTTCCCATTGGTTTAACGGTGAAATTATAAAAAATATAAAGCTAAAGCATAAGAACTTAGATCACAAATCAAGTCGGATATTAAAATTGCATTTCAAATTTATACAAATCGAATTGAAAATATTATCACATCTGAACCCATAAATTATGGGCTTACATCAACGGAAAAAAAGGGAAAACTAGCATACCTAAAACCATGACTTATAACAATGAACCTCTGGAGACCCCTAATGATATCGTCGATGCATTTGCTAACTTTTTCGAGCAATCTTACTTCCTTAACATCTCGGACGCCCCTGTAACCAAGTCTAATAATCTTTCGTTTGACTGCTTGGACATTAAACGCTTTTCCGAGGCGGAAGTTTGCATGGCGTTAAAAAGAATTAAACCTAAACTTACTGCGGGTCCAGATGGAATTCCAGCATTTCTACTGAAAGACTGTGCCAGCATTTTTGCATATCCTCTCTGCATAATTTTTAATTTATGTCTTAGGTAATGCTATTTTCCTGATATTTGGAAATACTCCAAAGTGTGCCTTGTGTATAAAAAAAGTTAAAGAAATGAAGTTACCAATTATAAACCGATAACAATCACATGTAACTTTGGTAAAGCTTTCGAAATGTTACTGTATGATAACATTTATGCACATGTTCAACTGAAAATATCTACGCAACGACACGGTTTTATGAAAGGTCGCTCCACCATGACGAACTTAATCTGTGCTACTCAGTACATTACTGAATCAATTGATTCTCAAATACAAGTAGACTCAGTCTATACTGACTTTTCTAAGGCGTTTGACAGACTGAACCATAGGAAATTTCTCTGTAAACTTGACAAATTCGGATTATCTGACGGTTTACTTGAATTTCTTAAGAGTTATTTGACTGATAGAGTTCAATTCGTATCTTATAATGAATATAAATCTGTTGAATACCGAGCCACGTCAGGAGTACACCAGGGATTAATACTTGAACCCCTGTTCTTTAGTATTTTTATTAACGACATCAGTGATCACTTAGACGTATATTTCTTAATATATGCCGATGACGTCAAGATGTTGCATATGATTAATGATTTTAATGACTGCGAAAAACTTCAAAACAACTTAACTAAGTTACCGGCTTGGTGCGATGAAAATGATCTTCACCTAAATGTTGGCAAGTGCAATGTTATGAGTTATACAACCAAGGAGTCCCCAATTACATATAATTATAATGTTAATGGCGACATGCTGAACAGACCATCTATGTTCAAGGATCTAGGTGTAACTTTTGATAATAAATGAACCTTTACGAACCATATTGATGCTGTAATTTCGCATGCATACATAATGTTACGGTTCATTTTGTGTAACAGCCATGATTTTAATGATGCGAAAACCTTAAATATGCTTTATTTGCTTTTTCTCGATCTAAGCCAGAGTATGCTTCACTTGTCTGGCAATCTGGGTATAACACTCATAATGATAAATTGGAAAATATTCAGAGCAGCTTCCTGAAATTTTTAAACTGGAAAACTGAAGGTACATATCCATCAATTGGAGCTTCTCAAAATCAATTACTTGAAAAAGTTGATATTAACATTCTTTCCGAAAGGCGTGAGTCCTTTGCTTTGCGCTTTCTAGATAAAATTATGCATAATAAAATAGATTGTAGTGAAATATTAAAGCAACTGAACTTTTACGTCCCGTGGATTAATTCTCGTTATTCTCATAGCTTCTATTCATGTACTCCTAGATCTAACGTATTAAAGTTTTCTCCTCTGTTTAATATTTGCACTAGTTATGAAACTCATTGCAGCGAATTGGACATATTTGCCTAGCAGCCAGAAATTTCATTCACTATTGTGCAGTGTAACCACCTTCATAATTTCTATTTCTACTTCTTAGTTAGGTTAAGTTAAACGCGCATAGGACATACCCAGCTACCTAGATAGATCATCATCTGTCAATTAATTACTACTCAATTTATCTATTATCCACTGTATCGAAACAGGTGGAAAAGATCATTCTTATCAGGATAGATAACTTAGAAAGAGTAGTATTGGATACGGCACTGTGTGCGCGTACTGGTGGTGGAACAGCTATGCTTACTCTGTCTGGACATAACTAAGGCTTAAAAATTGGCGTGGCAGATATACCCGAAACACACAATGATCAGACTTGCTAACGCCCTAAATTAGTTCATCCTTCTGAGATACGGACAATTAGGAAAGCAGACAGATGATGCTTTCGAGATGTGGGTCTGGAGCTGTTTGCTACGAGTTCCCCGGACGGTTCACTGCTTTTAAGTCCCCCAATTCAACTCTCCAGCATTATTATCTCCGGAATTCTCTATCTTTTAGTCACTGGAGAGAGAGAGAGAGAGAGAGAGAGAGAGAGAGAGTAGAATAGAACGGCTGATAGTTTAGGGAACATCAGATGGAAAGTGAAGAAGAGGACGTCCTTCAAAACGTTGAGCTGTTGTCATCAAATTAATAGCTGATCAGAGGAAGTTTGATGAGGCAGTGCACCTAACAGGCAGGTATGTTACTGTCGATACAGTAATGAGATGCAAACTTGAATCACGGGTAAATTACCAAATGGGTGCAAAGAAGTTGAGAATAAGAAAGTCTAGAGTGTTCATTATATCAATAAAACTCATTTCGGTAATGCAGAGTAACTGAATTTAACGAAGGTGCTATTAAAATATCATTAGGAAGTGATATTTAATATATAGTCATAAAGACAGAGTAATCATAACCTTTCATTTCACTGTTTTAATATATCTTTTATTACAAACGCTATCCATATTCCGGGGGCGTCGAATTGTTTTCGTGTAACTTCACAATGATATCTATCAAATTGCTTGTTATTACATTTTCAGTTAATGCCATATACTCATTTACAGAAATATCCAAAAATTTTAAGGGTAAAACGAAACATAATTTCATCAGACATTTGCTTACTGCGGATAGACGTGCAGTAATTTATATTTTCAACAATACAGAGGTAGAAGACTTAGCAGTAAACATTCACCAAAGCCAGAGACCTACATATAGTTTAAATTTGCATAATCTTAAGAAATCTAGTCACCAAATAGAAGATGCAACAATTTTTGGTGGAACCAAATTATATATCATATCAATCCACGATTTAAATATCTTTGAGCAAACGATTCATAGTGTTCAAGATCTGAAATTTTGGAAAGCGAATCACTATTTGATTGTTCTTGTAGAACGTCACACAGGAGACATAAGAAATCTGTCAAAATGTTTCCGTTATTGTTTTAAACATTGGATTATAAACATAGGTGTTATTTTCACGAATGAAACTGATAAAATTTATACCTACAATCCGTTTACAAATGACTACTTAATTAAGCAAAATGTATCTGAGACACTTCCCGATAAGACCATTAACCTGAATGGTTTCAAATTAAATATATCAACGTTTCATGATGAAGTAGCTTTCAGAATTGTCAATGGGTCCTTCTCTGGCAAAGATGCGTTGCTTTCTCAGACGGTTCTGAATGCGATGAACGCGACGTATTTGCATGTGTTTCCGGAAAAAGGAATTAGTACTTATGGTGATTTCAATAAAACCCACAGCACCGGAGTTCTCAAAGATATACTCTCCAAGAGGACTCATGTTTCTTTTAACGTCAGACTCATGAGATCAGATTTCCAAACGATTGTAAGTGTTAAACTAACTATATTCTCTATCGACCAGAAAGTACACCCTTTTTGGAGACATTTTCAGACAAAAAGTAACGTTTCCGGGCTAGCCCGGAAAGTGGGCATCAGAAATCGGTAAAAGCTTTTCCGATCCCTATTATTCCCTTTTCCAATCCTTGAATGTAAAAAGCTGCCAATTCTTAGTATAGGTGGTTTTGCTTTCTTGTTGCCATGGAAACGAACACCCCTTTCCGGTCTTGTAACGTAAATTACTAGTAGACACTATACATTTGTGGTTGTTCCTGTTTGGTGTAACTGAAAACTATTTAGCGAACACCTTATGTAGATACTAGTTTAAACTGCTTAGCCGGATGCAAATGTTATAATGAAAATGTCAAATAAGAAATTGGACAAATTTATTTCAGAATTTTAACTTGCTAGCATAGCCAGAAGTCAGGTTATCGAAAGAATGCAAAGATTTCATTAATATTTTTACATATAGTTTTTCATTTAGTTCTCATAGATAGTTTTTCTTTCCGCTGTTTACAAAATCCTATAAAGAATATGTTTCATTACTATAAGCAAAAAAATAAAAGATAATTCACTTTTAAACGTAAATTGAATAGTTACCAATTTTTATTAAAATCATATTTAGTGCTTTGTTGTAGGTAATAAAACTATGTTTAATTTATTTTTCCTGTTCCTCTACGATAAAAATTCACTGAGATACAGTTACTTCAATAGAGCATGATGTTTTTAATTTTATTATTTAAAAGGGGAAGTCGCACTCAATTGAAAATACCTCGAAAAGTACTCCATCAAAACATATTACGTTCTTTTTGTAAGTTCGCGGAATAGCTTCATTATTTTCCTCTACTGTAAGTATTGCCTGTTTTATGAAATATCTAATTATGTCGTACTAGCTGAAAATAAAAAGAGGGGGAAATATTTTATAGACCATAAATTGTAAAAATAAATATGTTTGCTTATATTTAAAAAACGATTTTAACTGCATAAGTAATTATCTTCCTTAGGGAATTATTTATATCTGAAAAATACTCTTGTCACTTTTTTTAGAAAAATTGCTGATTTTAAAATAATTTGTTTAAAAATAATAGTTTAAACAAATAAATGTTTAAGTATTTTTATTATTTTTTAACACTATGTATCTTAAATTTAAATTGAGGGCAGCTGGGTCAAATTATAACAGTGGTCAAAATCAACATTCGTATCAATGATGTATCCAATTTTGATAAATATTTTTTAGCTTACCTTTAAATGTACCTACTATAATAATTAAAATACTGAAAACTGATTTTATTGGACGTTTCTAACAAAGAAGAGGGAATTGTCTACTTGACAATTTTTAGAATATTTGTCAAGAAAACTGATTGATTATTCATCAACAACTAAACTGAACATTTCATGAAAGAAATATTAAATTAATAATCAATCATTCAATCACAAAATTGTCATCAATTTTTTTAAATACCTTAAAAAATAACTGAATAAGCACGAGAAAAAGTTTTCGACAATAAGTCCGAAATTATGAAATTAAAAAAAATATTAAAAAATTTAGCATTACAATAAAACTCTGTTCTATCGAAGCCTAAAATATTACTGATATGGGATGCACATTTTTCAAGATATAACTAATGAATTTAAAGTTGGTATCGTCAAAATATCCTTAAACAGTAGGACATTATTCAATATAAGTTATAAGATATCAAAACTATTTAACGTAAGGTATTCTTTCAAAGAGTGATTTACAGTGGATATATAATAAACACACGTAGTGGATTGGAAGTATAGTAATCGTTAAAAAAATTCCAATTTTTTTTTTCTTGAAATAGGTTTAGAATGTTATGAATCGTCGAGATTTTAAATTCGAGCGAAAAAAAATTTTCTGTCTGTCTGTAACTTCTTTTGTCCGCACGTGTTCTTCGGAATGGTTTAAGATCAATATATTTGAAATTTTGTACACGTGTATATTATAACGAGATTTGGAACTTGATTGTTTTATGAACATATTCAGTGAATGGTTGGGGTGTAAATTGGGGGGAAATAAGTAAAGCTAGGTGGTAATAGTATCGAATCTTGAAATTCGGTGTATGTACTAGAAGCCAAGGCCTCAAATTTTTTTATAATATTTTCGATCCCCCCACTCCATTATTAAAGGGACTGATAAAATAAAATTGAGATATTTACTTGGTTTACCTATTTCATTTATTCCACAGACGTGCGGATTAAGGGAGTACATTTTCCGGTAAATTGTATTAGGGATTTTTTCTTTTAAAAGATTACCACCATCTCATATGGCATCCTTTAAAACGCCTTTGTGCCAAATTTTGTTAAAATATTTCTAGTAGTTTTAGAAGTATAAACAGGTACATATGAATGGCCTTTAGGTTATGCAGCGGATTACGCTAATTCCAACAAAGTGGGGCAGCGCATTAACAAACTGATCAGAATATTAAAACGGTTTTAACTTAACATAAATTTTAAGAAGTTTTACTTCTTAAAATTTTAGCACTAAAGATATGTTTTTAATTGAGTGTTCCATTATTTAGTTAATCAATATCATATGTAATACACAAACTAAACAAAAAATACATATTTAAACTGTTAATAGCAAAATGATTTAAATAAATATTTAATAACATAACTAAATGTTTGTTATTTCTACTAAGCCACCATTTAATCTAATACACTTTTCTACTATTTTTCTTTTATGATTTAGAACTCTGCGTAATTCTACTGGTGTCACCTCTCGACAAGCTTGTGTAATCTTCTCACATAATTCTTGTCGGTTTCTCCCCAAAAATAAAAGTCCATTGGCGCGATATCTGGGAACTGCGGGGGCCACTCATGTAATGGACTGTTCCTTCCAATCCACATTGGAGGAAAATTAAGGTTTTGCCGATTTCTAACAACAACTGAATTGTGATCCGGCACCCCATCTAACTGGAAAATTAAATTTACCAATTGCAACAGTGGAAGATCCATTAAAAAATCCATCAAGATAATTACGACGACGATACAACCACATTAGTTGAAAATGTGGCTTCGTCAGTGAAGATGATGTTTTTAATAAAATTCTGATCATTCAAATATTCCCCTTGTAACCACAAACAATATTCTAGCCTTCTTTCCTAATCACCATCTTTCAGAGTATGTAAAGATTTCGTCTTGAAAGCTTTTAGTCTGTTTCTTCTTAGACAACGCCAAACTATTTTACTAACGTTTAAAATGCAAGCAACTGAGCGAATATTAGATGTTGGATCATTTCTGAATACCGCTATGATTCGTGGATCGTCAGCATGTTTACAAAATTTTTGTCCATGCTTTTTAATGCAACCAGTCTCATTAAAAAGTCTATTAATACTACATACAGCTTTTGCTGCTACGGGATTTCTTCGATCTGGATGTCTTGCATTGAAAATTCTGGCCGCTCTTCTATATGAAATTAAATTTTCACCCACTATTCGAACTAATTCGGCTTTATCAGCTTCAGAAAGATATTCTATTTTAAATAAGACACTCAATAATAATTTAAACAACAAATAATGACGCAAATAAACTACCAAGGCTGCCATTACTGTTAAGTTAATAATTTTGTTTATGATTTCAAAGGTGACTAGATTTAATACAAGCAAACTGTATAGGGCCCGTATAAATGGGCAGAATTTTCTTCGCGTTTTTGGACAGGACGAAGATATTCTTGATATAAATATGAAATAACATTGTTCCTAAATTCACCTCGTTCCGAGTTAAAGGACATTAATTCTTGACAAAGCGTCATATGTATCTGTTTATACCTCTAAAACTACTAAAGATATTTTAATAAAATTTGGCAAAGAGGGGTTTTAAAGGATGCCCTATGAGATGGTGGTAATCTGCACTTTACTTGCACTCTAGTGCAAATATAGTCAAGATGTTTCCCTTCAAGTGACTTAGACGAAAAATCTGGATGTGGAAGTAGTGATTCCTTAGACAATGGTTTTTTAAATTTCTTTCGTTCCTCTATTTTTGAACTATTTGCTGTTAAAGTGATACATTTGAATTATTATTGATTAGTTATTATAACCTATAAGACTTTAAATTTTTAGCATGCTATGTAATATGCCATCACACCATCTTTCTCTACTTTATCTTCTGTACTAAACCAATAAAAACAGTTTTTCTATATTTTTTGAAACGTCAATAACATTTCACGAATAATATTTCATAACAATTTTCGGAAAAATAGATTGACTGATATTATGTTTTAGGTGGACACGACATATCCGCGCGAAAGAAACGACCTGGTAGTATTGATACCAGTTAAAAGGGTAACTCTAAAACACATATTTTCCGACACTCGTCCAGTGGCGTGGGCAATAAACTTTTGTATTGGTGTACTTCTCTTCATATACCTGTACATAATATGGAAAAAATTCGACGTAATGGCGTTATTAATAATAATCCTAATATTATTGGGAAAACCGATTAAAGAATTACAAGCTAATTATTTCAGGATAATATTTATGTTAGCCACAGTGCCGGTGTTTTATATTTTAGTTGATTTTAATTCTCATCTAACAAGTGATCTCGCAATTCCACATATTCCACCTGGCATAAAAACCGTACAACAGCTCTCACAGAATATGCATCACAGAGTAAAGATAACTACAGTGTTTCGTCAGTTGGTGAATAAAAGTTTAGAAGATGAAATTAGAGATAAGGTTTTATCAAGATTTGAAGTAACAGACGCAAAAACTCAATTAAAAGCTATAATGGTGTGCGCACATGAGTATGTGATATGCAAAAATGATCTCGCTTGGTATGCTATAAAACAAAGTTTGATGAAGAACAAAAGGCAATGCTACAGAATTCTGGAGGAGCCAATAGTGCCATCACATGTGTGCTATATTTTGCGTTATGGATCACCATTTTTGAATCGTTTTAATAACATTATTTCAAGACTAGTTCAAAGTGGGATATTGAGTTACTGGAATAGAAATTATACTACTATATATAGAATTAGCAATAAGACAGTATATAAAATATCCTTCAGAATGTTATCTCCTGCGTTTGTCTTGTTTGTGTTTGGAACTTTTAGTTCGGTAGTGGCCTTCATTTTTGAGTATAATTTTAGAGCTAAAAATGATTAAAGTATGTGTCTGTAACAGATTACGTGAGGATAAAAATGAACTAAATTAAATATATTTAATTAACGAGAAGAATTCAATAACTAATTAATTGCAATTAATTATTTAATTATTGATTCATCGTTTTGTATGGCCAGTCATTTAATACACTCTAGTTCGCAAAAGATCCGGTAGTTATGAATTTTTGATATGTAGTTAGGATTCATATCAGCTGCATAAAACCAAGTTTGCAGCTTCGAAGGACTTGTGCTCGCTGCGTGGTGGGGGAAAAACCACGATATTTTTGGACTTTTCTTAGTTTTTGGGTTATAACTCGTAAATAATGGATCCTACGTAAAAAAATAATCTTCGCTTATTTCAATCCGATAAAATTTCCTTCATTTAGAGACTAAGTTAAGTTTTGTACGACCAATAGGTTTTGAGATACAGGACTTCAAAAACTTGATTTTTTTCTTTCGAGCAAAACATCTACTATATAATCCATATTACAAATAAAATCACGAGGTATATAAGTAATGCAGTTTTTTATTAAATTAAACATAAGACAAACAGAATTGATGTTTTAGAAATATCGATACATTATCGTGATCTCTACTAGGCTCCGCCCACACGCGTCATATCGTATGTTGTCCCCACCCAACAGCCGACGCGTACCGTAGAACGCTGTCACTAGCCCTCAGATCAACTATTCCTGCACGCATTCGCAGGTTGCGATACCACTGCTGCTCTTTTATGGCGCGGAAAAATGAAGATGCTAGATGTTCTTAAAAAACATCCACAGATAATTAATGTAGCTACCATTTTTCTGCAATCTGATGCCACCCTGAAGAGATAAGCTCGGCTGGAAATAAGCCTCTTGTGGCTATGTATGGAGGAAGAACCGACAGCACACTACACGATCTCCGTTACGAAATCTTTGTCCGATCAGCTGCCAACGCCAAGGTCCACCTGGGTCGTCTGCCGCGAACTGAAGAGGCTGCTGCTCAACATTCTTATCGCACATACCACCAGGTATAATATTCTGTAAACGGTTAATTCGCGTATAATATACATTGTTTATTTATTTATAGGTGCAGATGTGGTTGGGAAGAGAAAAGGAACCTACCGACTGGGGCTGGATTAAAAGCCCACAAGGATTGGTACCTGTGACATCCACCAAAGCCCTAATTAAACTGCTTTCATGTAAATGCCGCAAAGGGTGCAGTGGAAGAGGGTGCACATGCCAAAATGCAGGCCTTAAATGCTCTGCTCTTTGCAAGTTCTGTCGGGGTAAGTCATGTCAAAATGTCTCGACAATTGAGATAGAGGAATCTGACAACGAGGAGGGCATCGATAAAGCTGTGCCTGATGAGATACTGCCTCAAGAGCCCTTGTGACTCCGCTGGGACCATCAGACCCACCAAAAGCGGGACCATCCAAACGGTTCAAATTTTAAATTTTTAATAAACAAAATTAAATTATATTGAAACATATTCTTTATAGGATTTTGCAAATATCAGAAAAAATGTTAGCAAAATCCTGTAAAAAATAAATTAAATTACAATTTTTTCGATTTTGATAAATAAAATAAATATGCATGTTATATAAATATAAATTAAGTACTAGAATAAAATTGTGCTATTCCTTTTACTCTCCTATACAACTCAACAAACCTTCAGACTTTATTTTGCAACATATTCGATTTAGCCAGTTATTGATATGTTATTTATAAAACATCATGAGAAATACTCTACATGCTTTGTTTTATGCTTAATTTAATAAAGAGCTACATTACACTTATATTATCTCGTGATTTTATTTGTAATATGGATTATATAGTGGATGTTTTGCTCGAAAGAAAAAAATCAAGTTTTTGAAGTACTGTATCTCAAAATCTATTGGTCGTATAAAACTGCACTTAGTCTCTATAAATGAAGGAAATTTTATAGGATTGAAATACGCTAAGATTATTTCTTTACGTAGGATACATTATTTATGAGTTATAACTGAAAAACTGAAGAAAGTCCAAAAATATCGTGGTTTTTCCCCCACCACGCAGAGAGCACAAGTCTATCGAAGCTGCAACCTTGGTTTTATGAAGCTGATATGAATCCTAACATATCAAAAAATCAGAATTACCGGATTATTTGCGAACTTTGCCTTAATTTTTGTTTAAGATGACTTGCTATCTGCCTCTTTTGTTAAAAAAGAAAAAAAAAAAAAGAAAAAAAAAAAAAAAGAAAAATAAAAGAATCCGCGATAATATTATTGAATGAGGATAATTGCGTGTCGAATTGTTCCGTAGATGTCTGTACAACTTGGCTGCCAATGTTAAAAGAAGAACTTCACAAACTTAACATTGTATAGAAACTAAAAAACTGTTAACTATATCAACAGTTCTATGTAAATAGTAAGTATCTATGGATATTGAATATAACAAACATTCTTAGAGCTGTGTATTTGTCATACACAGCAAAAAAGATTTTTCAAAAAAAGCCTTGAGAAAGGAAACAGATTAGATTTCCGAAACGTCGGCGAAATATTTAATTTCAAGCTTTTATACTTATTTGTGTTGTTTAGTTATCAAAACCAACCTTTAACTGATCCTTTGACGTAAACGTCACGGGCGTAGAGGTTTTTTTACCAGTAATACTGGTTAATTGTGATATATTTTGTAGATTCCCCTAGCACCGCTTAGAAAGAAAACATACATGTGGCAGTGAAATTCCCAAAGAATTGAAGAAGGAAAAAAAAAAAAAAAAAAAAAAACAAAATAAGATAATGCCACAAATAACATTTAAACACTACCTACTACTATATTGAAAAGAAATTGTGTGTATTTATTTTTCTAACTACAAATGCTCAAATTGTGCACCATGCATTCTGACACATAAACGTGCTCTACGAGACACGTCACGCATTACATTTTGGAGCATTTCAGGAGTAATTGCCTCACATGCGTTTCGAATTCTGGTTTTGATGTCCTAAATATTTTCAGGGGCAGTTTGAAATACCTTGTCTTTAATGTAACCCCAGACGAAAAAATCCAAGGGAGTAATATCTGGTGATCGAGCTGGCCATAGAATGGGTCCATAGGTGCCTATCTAGCTATCTGGCATAACTTGATTTAAATAATTTGTACATATTACAGCAGCGTGAGGTGGAGCCCCATCTTGTTGAAAATATGAATAATTTAATCTTTCTGCCACTGTTAATTCATAAAGAAAATCTTGAAATTCGTTTTGCAGGAAATTAAGGTATCTACGAGCGGTTAATTTGCCATCATAAAAATAAGGTCCAATTACTTTAGTCCCTAAAAGACCCATCCAAACATTCGTAGAAAATCTTTCTTGGAAAGCACTCTCTCTGCACCAATGTGTATTTTCTCGTGTCCACTTATAATGCATATTTCTATTGAAAAATCCATTATTAGAAAAATTTGATTCGTCCGACCAAAGAATTTTGCTACATATCAGCGCGTCATTCCTTTTCTTATTTAATAACCATCTACAAAATCTTACTCTCCTTGGCTTATCTCCCTCATTTAAATGTTGAACTTTCCTCATTTTGTAGCATCGAAATCCGTTTTTTTTCAATATTTTTCTTGCACTGTTTTTTTTTATGCGACAGTTTCTCTGAATTTGTCTCAAAGAGGTTTCCTCATTTTGGTTAACATAATTCATTACTCTATTCACTTTTCTTACATTATCCGCAACATGCGCTCGCCTTACTACTTTTTTTGAAAATGAACCGTGCGTTTTTAGATTTTGAACTAACTTCCTAAACATAGTTCGATTTGGCTGCGGAGCATCTGGAAATCTATCTCCGTAAACCGTGACTGCCATCTCAGCGTCAAAATTGCACTGACAATAAGTGCTAATCATATCGAATTTGTTATTATTGGTGTACACCATAATTACTGATATAAAATTTGTCTTAGAACTCGACAACGCAACATACAACATACAACAGTGACAATCTGTCAAATTTATTAATAACTGTATACATTGTTTTTCACTAATTATGGCACAGCTGATTGTTACGATTCAATTATATGAATTGTGGTATTCGTAAAATATTAAATATTGACACTATCGGTTAAAATTTTTGTGACATGTTTTATATCGTTGGAATGAGAAAAAAATAACGGAATTAATGGCGTCATGGCCTACTTTGAGATATGTATTTTTCATTTTTGCACAATAGCGTATGTCAAAGCCAACTGCATTTTTCGATTTTTTTGTCACACGTTATTATTCTTATTGTCTTTGCCGTCAACTTTCATTCCTTTAACTTTTTTCGTATCTCCTCAAATAAGGAAGCTATAACCGTTTGTGGTTTTCCTATTTTTCAGATTTTTGTAATATATCTCATAAAGTAGGCTATGGATTTCAAATTTCTTTTTACTGAAATATAGCTCACAAAAAATGGGATAACTGTTGCTAAAACTTTATTCTTCTACAATAGATATTAAGCGAGATATTTGGTGTGGCCCTCGTAAAATAGACAGTCTGTATATCAGTTTTTAATCCCTAGTGTATAAATCTGAAGGTAAAAGTGGCTAATTATTTGGTGCCTTTATATTGCGTAAATGGCATGGGTGCTGTGTAAAATACCTAGATGTCAAATAGAGGTCGATGCATTATATAATGTAATAAAATACACACAATCGTGCATTGTTGGTTACCCAAGACGCCAAAAAGATATCAGTGTATTTTCTAGTTACTTTTATGGTGTGAACGGAACTTTTATGTTTACTCCTCCTGGTTTAAAAACAGACTATAATACTATAAAGTAGGAGGGATGAGGGGTGGGTAGAACAGATCGTTCTTGTAAACATATTTGTGGAGAATGCCCACCTAGTTGGCCTCTCTTCGCTGTATGGCACATCTCAATACAATTCTCAAACAATATTGTGTGTTTAATTTTTAAGTTATTTTGGTTAAGTTTACAAATGTTAAATGTAATTATAGCTATCATACTCCACACAAACTAGCATTTGACCTGAACAAAATTAGCAAAAATTTGAATTTTTGCACAAACGTTCTTTGAGGTGAAGAAAAGATATTGAAGGTCAAAGTTTTTTTGCAATTATCTCAAGTCCTATGCATCGGATGCCCATGAGGTTAATGTGAACGTTGTAGAGAATTAAATTACCTAGAAGTCATCTATTTTATTCTTTACCAGTCCTCGCCCCCTTTTCGAGATATTAAAGGTAAAAGTTTCAAAAACATGGTGTATCGTGAATATCTCGTACCAAAAAATCAGACAGCACTGAAGTTATTATGAAAGTTGTAAAGAATTCAATTATTTAAAAGTTCGGTATTCTGCATTTTCTCTAGAACCTCGCTCATTTTGAGATATTAAAGGTCGAAGTTAAAAAAAAAACGTTTTCTTGCAAATATCTCGCTTCCCATTCCCCCAATACGATGCATAGGAAGCGAGATATTCGCAGAAAACCGGTTTTTCATACTTCGACCTTGAATATCTCGAAAAGGGCGAGGTTTTGGAAAAAACGCAAAACACCAATCTTGTAGATAATTGAAGTCTCTACAACTCTTATGTTAACTTTATGGTTGTCTGATTTTTTTGGCGCAAGATTTCGCGAAGAACCATGTTTTAGAAACTTTGACTTTGGATATCTCGAAAAGGAGGGAAGGGGGTTGGTAAAAAAGAGACTTGTAGATAATTAATTCTCTACAACTCTCACACTGACTTCACAGACATCTGATGTATAGGACGCGAGATATTTGCAAAAACTTTGATATTCAATATGTCGGACAGTCATGTTGTGATTTTTGTGGATTAGGGTTTGGGACACCCCAAAGAACGTCTGTGCAAACTTTTTTGATTTTTACTAATTTTGTCCAGGTTTCTTCCTTTTTGGCTAATTCCGTAGACTATCAATAACAATATGTAACTACCAGTATGGATTAAGGCAATTTGGAATAAAATATGCACATATTGAAACTAACCCTTACTCATTTGAATAAATAAAAACTTCCCAATTATTTAAAAATAGATAAAAGGGTTGTGTAATGTTGTAATCCTAGACTATAAGATTTAACCTGTGACCGATTGCCAGATTATAGAAGTGTAGGTACCTACAGGATAAAAATAACATTAAACAATATTCACTTAAGAATACTGCCCGAAAAATAAACTATTTAGGTCTAGTATAACAGACATAGGTTCTCTGTCAACCCTGGCTAAAGAATAATAATGTTCATGAAACAAGAAAAGTTAGCAATTCTTATCGTTTGGTGGGTACACAGTTGTTTCTCTCGTACAGTGGGTAAGTGGTGAAGTAATTTTAGACCTCAAACTATTGTGAAAGAATTACGTAGAAGCACAGATAACCTATACCAGAAGAGACTTTTTAGCCTAACGGCTAAATTGAATTTCTTTCATTATGCTTGAGACAGCCATCTTTTTGATGTGAAGTGAAAGGGTATGACTTGTACTAGATGCGAATAGTTGCTCGGAACATTTTTGTAGATAATGTAAGAAAATTGATTTGCTTACTTTGGTATATAAAACGCAAACATTGCGTGTTTAGTTCATAAAATTGCTTGTTTTCCCTCTGATAAAAAATCCGGTAAACTAACTCATCATAAGTATTGTGCATTAGACCTGACTTATGATGAATACTTAATATGGTTGGACTAGTACCAGCAGCCTATCTAACATTGTATTTTCCCGTATAACTTTTGATCATACCAACCGCAGATTTAGTATAAAAGACCTGCGAAAATAAATGAGAAGAGGAAGAAGAAGGATAAGAGGAAGAAGAATAGGAAAAATTGGAGGATGAAGAGAAAGAGGAACAAGAGTAGGAAGAGGAAGAAGAAAAGGGATCAAATAAAAAATTAATAACTACCTTTGTCGATAATCTTTTTCAGTAATATTGTAAAGGTTGTAAAATTATTTACCAATTTAATTTTTTTATTAATATTTCGATCTGATAAACAACCGAGTTATCAATTTTATTTTGTCTGAATGCATAAAAACTGTTTCAGTTGGATTAACTATTTTCCGCGCGTGGCGGTTTAAAAGGCTTTTTTAGATCAAATTGTGGGTAGCTAATGCAGAGTTAGGAAGTAATGTCACTCAGTGAGACAAATTGAACAGTAGTCATTAAAAACTAATATAAAATATAATAATATAGAGTCATATACCGGAAACCTACCTATTATTTTGTCTCTTGAGTAAAAAATACATTAGATTAATATGTTTCATTATAGATTGTATCGGAACTTCCATAGTAACAGTTTTATTAACAGAGCGTCTTTGCGTGGCATCAAGATGCTTCTTGAAAAATTGATAATTATTGCATTCTTGGTTGGTGAAAAACCAGCAGTTTCATTAACAAAACATTCTCAGATATTAAATGGAAGTTTAGAAGCAATTTCGAATTATACTTTCGTAAAACTGTTAATTGTGGGATCTCGTAATTTTATTTACATATATAATAAAACCGATGTAAAAGATTTAACCGTAAACATTTACAAACTTAGAAGGCCATCATATACTGTAGATCTGTATAACTATGACAGTAATACACAGATGCAAAAATTAGTCACTGTAAGTGGTGTAAGATTGTATATAATATCACTCTACAATTTGAATCGCTTCAAGAACACAGTTCAACAAATCCGAAAATTTAAATTTTGGAAAGCTAGGCACCGATTGGTGTTTGTAATGGAACAACGGACAGAAAACATTAAGGAACTTTCAAAATATTTCCACTTCTGTTTAAAATATTGGATTATAAACATACTCGTCATTTTTGTTGGTGAAAATTATAAAATCTACACGTACAATCCATTTACAAATAATTACCTAATTGACCAAAATATTTCTGATGTATTTAAAGACATAACCGGTAATTTACATGGGTTTAAATTAAATATATCAATGTTTAACGAGGGCGTAAATGCAAAACTTACTAACACTTCCTGCTTAGGCTTGGATTGTATGATGAGTCAGACAGTCATGAAAAAGATGAACGCTACTTATTTCTATTTAACTCCTGAAGATGGATTATTATATGGCGATTTTAATGCAACTGATATAAGTGGATCGCTGAAGGATATATTGACGGGCAAGGCTCAAGTCGCCTTTAATTCGAGATTTATGATGCCAAAATTAGATGGAATGGTAAGTAATTTAGGAATCATAGTCAAATATTCTGTATCACACAGTAATTTCTGTAACGGCGACAGTAGACTATTTTAATAAAATGCCTCCAAAGAAATAGCTATTGCATTACTTGAGCATATCTGGAAAATACTCTTAATTATCTCCAGATGATGCCAACAAAGTTAGCGAAATACGAATCGAGTATGGGGGTAAATAAGTAAAACAAAGTTAGCAAGCGTCCAGAAACTCGAAATTTGGTGTATACACTAGGATTTGGCGTCATTTTTGATACAGAGGTCTTGCAAGAATTTCACTCTGGCTAATTATTAATTTATATTATTAATTTTCCTTTCATCTGCCACCCCCACCACTACTCTACTCCATTACTCAGGGAATTAAATAAATAAAATTGTGATTTAGCGTGTAAAAACGACTTAGATGGGAAATCTAGATGTGGAAGTAGTGATTTTTTAGGCAGCAGTTTTTGTTTTATTATATGCGTAAGAAGCTTAAATATAACATAAAACTTTGTAAAATACAGTTGTAGCTTATATTTAAAATATCAAACTCTATGACATTTATTTTTTTCACTGTAGGGCTTCTGGTTATAATTAGCAACAAATTACACTGACACTGTTTCAGGTTGAAGTGACTCATCCTCATACCAGAAACGATTTGGTGGTTGTGATACCAATTGAAACTGCAGAATTTAAAAACATATTTGCAGCAACTTCTCCATTAATTTGGGTGATAAACCTCAGCTTCGGTCTATTTATCCTTATCTACATATTTAAAGCAAAGAAAAAATTTGATACTGGAGCAGTTCTAACAGTGCTCCTAATATTGATAGGAAAGCCAATTAAAGAACTTGGTTTTCATTATTTTAGGATTATATTTATGTCATCGATGTTACTCGTGTTTTATGGTTTGATTGATTTTAATAGTCACCTTACGAGTGTCTTGACTATCCCACATATTCCACAGGGCATGAAAACATTCAAAGAACTTTCGCTGTCACATCACAGGATAAGAACACCAAGAAAATATAAAGAATTACTAAACGACAATATGTATCATCGCGACAAAAGCATCAGGGAAAATATTTTGGGAAAAATTGAGTTCATCGACTCACCTGATATCATCAGGGAATTACTGAAGTGCAAAATTCAATGTGTGATATGTAAAGGGCAGCATGCTCAATACGCCCTCAAACTAGATCAACTGAAGAACCGAAGAACATGCTATAGAATTCTGCGAAAAGCAATTATGCCTTCTTTTGGATGTTATATTGTAGCTCATGGGTCGCCTTTTATAAGACGGTTTAACAATATTATTCTGAGATTACTTGAAAGCGGGATACCCCGTTTTTGGGAGAAGCACATTATTGATAATTATAAAATTAAGGACAATGCGAGACCATATAAAATAACCCTTAGAATGTTGTACTCTGCTTTTGTTTTCTTTGGATTCGGTATAATCATTTCCCTAGTTGCTTTTTCAATTGAATGCATTTTCAAAATTGGAATGTGTCAAAAATAATGATAATTAATAGGATCTAGATTGTATGGATACTATATTTAGTCGAGTCTAAACCTAAACCTCCATATGAACCATATTCTCCAAAACTATACAAACAAACCCTCTCGGTCTACTATACTAGAGTAAAAATAGCTTAATTAATGTGATGGAGAACACTAGAGTAAACATTTTATATAATTGCTGCACATCTTATAGGATACTCTTCACAAGTTTTTATAAATTTAGACATTTTTAATTTTATGATGCCAGCTTAGTTGGTGATGCACTCGTTTGTATAAAATAAAATACAAGAATAATCACGTCCAACTTATTTATGTCTGAAATCCACAACTTCTATTGCGAATCTAAAGCGTAGTCATTCGAACATGATTCATTACTTCAATATACCGGGTGAGTCACGAATTGCGCTCGCCCCGATATTACATTAAAAATTTTATTAAAAAAATCTGTTTCTGAATCCAGAGTGCTGTGGTGCCCAAAATATATTTTAGTTTGTGTGCTACGTTACTGTAAAAATAAAAAGAGCAATGTGATTGCATTACTTAATTCTCTAGAGGCGTTTAAAATGTTTAAATGTGATTTTTACCCACTAACTCGGTTTTTTTAAATGGGAATTTAATCGTTCACCAACATTTTTAAATACCTCATTTTCATACGAATCTAATGATACCTACTAAAATTTTGAAAATCAGCTCAGAAATATTTGAGATTTCAGCCAAAATACAATGCAACCAAGCTTTTAGAAACATGCTGCTAATAGATAATAGATTAGTGGGCTTTGGAAACTAAAATGGCACATTTCTGTGTAAATCTGGTAACCTAATAACATTGGAAAAATCATAGTAGCCATTGAATGTAATAAAACAATATCAGCTGTCAGACAGACTCGTGTAGTTATAGGCAATCTTGAGCTATCAAACATTTAATAATTGTGAGCGCAAAGAACGTTACAATTAAGTTTAGCATAGGTATGTGGAGGTAAACACAATTACATCCACAAGGACACTCTTCTGGAATTATGTGGGGGGGCACCATCTTGTTGGAAAAACAGATTTTGTAAATAGGCATGAGGAAGTAAGTCAAGAAATTCTGCTGTCTGGTTTTGTAAAAAGAATAAATATTGTTCGCCAGTAAGTGTTCCATAAAAAAATATGGGTCCAATTATTCGATCTCCAAGTACTCCAAGCCAACAGTTAAACCCAAATCTTTCCTGAATATTCCCCCGCCCTACCAACCTCGGATTTTCTTGAGCCCAGTACCTAGTATTATTTCTGTTAAACATACCTTGATTCGTAAATCAACTTTCATCTGAATATAAAATATGAAAAGAAAAAATCTGGGTTTTGTTGTACTGCATTTAAGAACCAGTTGCAATATACTAGCCTCCCGTCGTTATCATCTCCATAAAGATGTTGGTGTATTTGGTATTTATAAGACCGAAACTGTTTCTTTAAAATTCTGCAAACCGAAGACTGACTAATGTCGCATTCCATTGACAATTCCCTTGTTGATGTTGTTGGTTGTACCATCACAAATCCTAATACATCAATTTCTTTGTCCTCACTTACAATAAATGTTTGATGGTCATCTTGTTGATTGGGTTCGTTTCTTAATTCTTGTTCCACTCTGGCAAACAAGTGTCTGCTTGGATGACGTCTGTTGGGATATCGTTGCTGATACAGTTCTGCAGCTGCAGTTGAATTTTTGAGACGCTCTCCATATATCAGTAACATATCGACCTTTTCATTTCTACTAAAATTATTCATTTTCTTTAATTTTTATTCAAAGAGATTTCCGCAACGCTTTATTTTGTATCTGTCTGACAACTGATATTGTTTTATTACATTCAATGGCTACTATGATTTTTCCAATATTATTAGGTTACCAGATTTACACAGAAATGTGCCATTTTAGTTTCCAAAGCCCACTAATCTATTATCTATTAGCCGCATGTTTCTAAAAGCTTGGTTGCATTGTATTTTGGCTGAAATCTCAAATATTTCTGAGCGGATTTTCAAAATTTTGGTATCATTAGATTCGTATGAAAATGAGGTATTTAAAAATGTTGGTGAACGATTAAATTCCCATTTAAAAAAACCGAGTTAGTGGGTAAAAATCACATTTAAAAATTTTAAACGCCTCTAGAGAATTAAGTAATGCAATCATATTGCTCTTTTTATTTTTATAGTAACGTAGCACACAAACTAAAATATATTTCGGGCACCACAGCACTCTGGATTCAGAAATAGATTTTTTAATAAAATTTTTAATGTTTATCAAAAAGTGACCAAAATGGATGTATTGTATTCAAAATTTCCTCTAGATTCCAAAAATGTAAAAATATATAGGGCGTTCCATTTAAAAATCGAAGGTTGTGGGCATTTCCGGTCAAACCGGATGTGCACCAAACTTGATTTTTTATTGAAAAGATGGCATTTTAGTCGTGTAATAAGGCCTCCAAATTTCAATTTTCTATTCCAAATATTTTAGGAAATATCGGGGCGAGCGCAATTCGTGACTCACCCGGTATGTTAATGGCTATAATATAATATATCTGGCCGAAAATCATATTTCGACGGTTGGATACAATATTATTATGCAATGTGTATTAGTAAAATAATTACTTATTAATGACTTGAAATAACATTTCACTAGATTCCTATTCGATTATAAAATATAAGAAATTAAAAAGACATCTTACAATTTACTGACCGATTTTAATAAAATACGATAGACACATTAGAATACATCTTATGTAACATGTCTTGCACGTCCACTTCGTAGAACTGCTGGCACTATTAGGGGGTCCTACACTAATGTTGATAAATTAATGTCAAGTCTAAAGAAAGTGTTCTTTTAATTCAGTATATTTTTCGAAATATATCATTACATTCAAAGTCTATACTTATACGATGGGCAATTTGGTTTGAGGCAGTATCGTACTATTATGATTACTTTTATGACGTAAAATCGGTACGACAGTAGTTCAATCCAGATGAAGCAGTTACTATTTCATATGCTCAAAGGGCATTTAAGAAACTATCTGTCCAAGAAAATTTTAGATCCTTTTCCGACAATTTCAGGAATGTCTCGAGAGAGCCTCGAATTTAAAGTAGGCCAGAAACATTAAAATTTACTATAGTTGATGAAATAAATATTGTAGGTGAATAAATAATGAAACATTTTTTTTTTGCTCAAATTTAAAATTTCCACGTTTCATAACCTACGTCAAAAAATTGAAAATCTTTGAAGAATATCAAAAAAAAAATCGGTAAAGTTATTTACACAGAACTTCCCTCTTTATTTGTGCATGGCCTTCACTCTATAAAATTATTAATTATGAAATGACATTGAGAATAATAATCGGAATATAGTTATCATTATTATTACAAAGAAAACCTGCTAAGTCTTGGTCAAAAAAATATACAGAGTGGTCATCTGACAGCAAAAATTCAACACTAAATAACGGATGCCAAATGTGGAAGGCTTGCGCAAATGCCTTTACAAACGTCCAACATGGTTGAATTATTTCTTGTACATTTTGTACATTTTTCAATAAAACTAATAGGTGCATATGCCAAATATTATTGCCATCTGTTACACTTTCAGTTCCACATTCACACATTCACGTAGTGGAGTGGAAGTAGCGTAGTGACTAAACAATTTCATTTTTTTTTTAGTAGGTTTGGAATTTTATGAAACCTGGAAATTTTAAATTTGAGCAAACAATTGTTTTTTTATGTATTCTGGTGGTAAAAATATTTTCAACAATTTTTTTTAATTAAATTTTTAAAATTTTTTTTGAAAAAGGTTTAGAATGTTATGAAACGTGGAAATTTTAAATTTGTGCAAAAACGTATTTTTTCCGTCATCTATTTTATTTCTTGCAGTTGGCAAAAAGTTTTTTTATTTTTTTTATTCTCAAAAGTTTTTGGAATGGGCTTAGAATGTCATGAAACGTGGAAATTTTAAATTTGAGCAATAAAAAAAATTCTAGTGGTAAAAGATTTTTCAAATGGTAAAAAAAAATTCAATTTTTTTTCTAAAATAGGCTTAGACTGCCACGAAACGTGGACATTTTAAATTTGAGAAATAACATTTTTTTTCCATCTATTCCAGAGGTAAAATATTTTCCAAAATACCTCCCGGCGTTCGCGATAGGCCTCAGTAGCGGAAATAGGCGGACGTTAAGTGAGAAAAAAAAACATTAGTCTGTTTGGAAGTTGAATCGCATTCAACAGGTATACAGAGCGTGTTCAAAAGTTGAATAATAAATATAAGTATTGAAACCTTGGTTTTCATTTATTTTTTCATAGTTCTGTGAAGAAGTTTGTCTGGTAAAATAATCCACGCTTACCACCAGAGACAAATATCTACTTTGCAATAGTTTAGTTCTATCACATATAAATGATTTCAAGTTTTTTATTTTTTTTTTATTTTCAAAAGTTTTTGGATAGGCTTAGAATGTCATGAAACGTGGAAATTTTAAATTTGAGCAAAAAAAATTTTTCCATCTATTCCAGAGGTAAAATATTTTCCAAAATGTTGGTAATTTTTTTTTTCTCAAATAAGCCGAAATACCAATTGCTCAAAAATGTTTGTGCAATTCCAATTAATAAAAATTTAATTAAATCTATTCATTCGGAAAATTGAATTAATTAATAAAAATCCTACAATGAAAGATAGCAGAAATTTCCCCAAATTCTAGATATTATGTATGTTCTAGAGTTTTGATTTTATGTAATTTGTCATAAAAATGTCTTATTTTGGCTGAAAAGCGCGCAAAAGTGTACATATATACAACGTGTCCACGATAACGCGTTGTTATAGGTGTAAATGACCATTTTTTAAAATTATTAATCCAATTTTCTGTATTCTGCTCTTGCTTGACCCAAAACCTATTTTCAGTAAGTTAGAATTTCAAAAATGTATAGACGTCGCTGACGGCTGCCTAAAAATGAAATTCACTTTTTTTTTACTATATATTGCAATTTTGATGGCAGTCCTATTTTTAATGTAAATAAAATTTGACAAGATTCAATAGACAATTAAATGACACTTTAAAAGTAGTATACCATGACCCGCATTGCTATTTGAAAAACACCGATACTATCACAATTTTTAAAGATGATGTCATGAATTCGATAGGTAAACATTCAATAATAAAAATAGACTAGTCTGAAGATTTTTTTCTGAAATATATTCACGAAGTACCAAATTCACTTATTCTATAATTTAACGGAATAGTACATACACAAGATGTTTATAACACTAATTTAAAATAAAGCGAACTATTAACAAACAACCACGACAGATAGTGTGATGTTGCCAGACGCACCAAACAGCAAAGAGAGACCAACTAGATTAATTCGTTGGTCACTTTCAAACTTTGTGAAAGGCAGTTTGAGGGAAAAATGTAAATATATATTACAAACCTTATCCCATCCAGTTACGACGCAGTTGTTATACTTGGCCTCTGGTAACCGCCTCTCCAATGAAACTTTCCTTATTAGGTTATTGAATGGAAACTCGCCCTTTATCTATAAACAACGAATGAATTATTAAACTTTAATTTGGCAAATTGAGACTTAGTACTAACTTCTATTAGAGCCAAATTATTCCCCATTTTAGTTTTGTTAAAATTGGGATGAAGTCTGACACTTTCAACTCCGAAGCTTTCCAGTGCGTATTGATTCAAGTTTTTTTTACCAGCAGATACAGTTATTATTAGTGGAGGCAAAAGTCCACCCCAGTTGTAGTACATACAGTGGGCTGCAGTCAGTACCATTTTTGAGGATATAATTGAACCACCGCAAAAGAAAGCACCATTATATGAGAAGTGTAGAGAAACCTGAAATACATAAGTAGTAGGTTGAACGAAAGAGCGATAACACTCGTACGAACACAGTATGTTTTATGTCTGGGAATGCTTAACGGCAAGCCATCAATACATCCTTCAAATAAATAGTATAAAGAACGAAAACGAAAATACAAGTGAGTGTTGTAGGTAAATAGAAAAGGGAGGGACGCTATCTAGTTGATAAATTTAGGAAATGAAGTAGATTTTATAAGAATTTCTGTGTAATCTATAAGTTATGAAAGATCGTGGGTCTTAGAATTTATCCTTGAGGAACTCAAAACGTTAATGTTTTGTTTAATAAAAAGTTATGAATCTAAGATATTGCTAACTCAGTGACGGCTGTCAGTTGGCTTGTTCCATGATATTCTTTTTATATGGTTTTTGTACTTTAATAAAGAAGTTAATTCAATACTTAAGTACTTTGCTAAAGTTTCATGCCTATGGGTCTATAATTTTCAATTTTGCTCCCGCAAAGTAGTCCAAAAATCAAGAATTTGTACTGAATTGAATAGATCAAATATTGGTTGTATAAGGAATACAAATAGTACAGACTACAAGTAAAAATTATGGAAATGCATTAGCACCCTTTTTACACTGGCTTAGTATTGTTTAGTATCTTTGAAATGTCCTCAGTGATAATTAACAAATTGTTTGCAAATAAATGAACGAGAATTAAAGCCAACATTAAGTACTACTCATCAGCTAGAGAGAGAAAATTGCATTTACTTCCAGCAAATTATAGTAGGAAAGTTGATGACCAAAATGTAGTGACGTCTCCTTTTTATTCACAACATCTTGGTAGGCGTTTGTTGATTCATGCAGTATTACAGTTAGCCTCGGTTTTCTGTATAGTACGTCCAATAGCCATCGACAACGTCATCTGATGCGGCTGCCTCTTTGATACGCGCACGTCCACACCAAAATTGTTTCCCATCCGCTCTTTGGTAACATCGACGCAACCCTTTGGAGGTCATTCTCCTTGTCCCTTGCCATCTATATTTTTCAGACTATCAACCGCCCTATTTATACTCCCTCCAGTTGACGTGGTCAAAACTATTGGCGGTTAACCATGACATCATTGGTACTAACATAATAAATAGATCCGCCATATCTGCGCCGTTGCATTTGGCAGACAGACCACCAAAGAGATGCAAGAAAGTGACAGACAAATATTGATTATTGCTGACACTGGCACTGAATAAGTAAGCGTAGGGCTGAGAAACTTATCCCGTCGGTGCCATGATACCATCATCCTCAACGTCCGAATTTCAATCCAGATCGATCTTTTTACATCTATGATCTTATATAGCTTCTCAAAGCAGTAGTTTTGCTGACAGACTTGCACCGCTCCTAATGTTGGATATGATGTCCTCTTATCAGACTGTACTCCTGAACATACATTTTGGTTGCAGCTCTTCTACTATTATTAAGATTTGTATTTACAAAATTTGAAATTAATCAATAATAACGTCGCACAGGTAAATTATCTTGGCCAATGTCACGTAAACAGTTGGTCTTCTTTTTGAGACTAACACCTTATTTTTAATAACTAAGTGTAAAATTTATAAAATATACTTACTTGATAAGGAAATTCTTCCAACTTTATTTCTGATCCTTCATTTATTTCAGTTATTTCAGAGATTTCAGGTATTTCAGTTATTTCAGTTAGTTCAGTGATTTCAGCGATTTCAGTGTACTCTTCGTCCCCAGTTACTCCTAGTACAAAATTAAAGGAAATTGTTATGGTAAAGGATGCCGACTCAACTTTAAACGTTAAATCGAACTGTTTTCTTTGTTATTTAATTGGAATTAGTAATTGTAAATTATATACGCGGTAATTCAAATCTTACTCGAAAAATGGCTAGAGAATTTAGGAATTAGAGATTCACATATACAGGGTGATTCACGTAGGCCATTCATTAGAAGTTTTTCAACTTGCAGTTGGATTAGAAACTTGAAATTTGGTATGCAGCCATAATCGATCATGCCCGTTCTATCTAAAATATTTTCAGTCCTCCAACTATACAGTGTGTGCCAAAAATTGGTACCAACTTTCTTATTTTAAATGGAAACCTATATTTTTCTTTACATGGTTCGATTGGTCTTCTAATTCTGAGTTTAGAGAACCTAAGTTATGTTAACTTATCTATTACAATTTTTGACATATGTCCAATTTTTGGAAAAAAATTGCCGCTGTAGTAGTTTACGAACAAATTTGTATCTCGCAAACCTTTCAAAATTATGAAACCAAATTTGTGAAGCAGTTAGCTGGAAGTCCAGGCTAACTTTTGATGTCCCATCGGTGGTCCCATTTTGTACCATATGGGCGCAGTCGATTTTCAAATGTCGCAATCAAAAATTGTCAAAAAGTAAATTTTTTCAAATGGCACCTACTATTTTTTTTCACACCATTCGAAAGAAAATTGAATTTTAGGGTGAGTTACTTAAGCATTCCCTATACCAAACTTCACCCCATATCGAGTTATTCAATAAAAATCAAGAAATACCTTATCTTGCCGAGAGATTCCTTACTTCATCAAGTATGTCATGGAAACAAAAGACAGTTGTAATAATTTTTAAAGAAAAATATGGATTCTTATTTAATTACACACAACACCAACAAATTATTATTAACGAACAAGAACAATGTTGTCGAAATTCTGACGTAAATGTTCAATGTGACCACCATATTTTTGTTCAAATATTCTATTATTCTACTTTCAACAGATTGCGTAGCACATCTTTGCGCCTACCATTTCTGACGCCAGAAATCAATGCAAAATTGAATTTTAGCGCCACTTTTATTAACATTGTGTATGTCTATCTACAGTCGTTTTTGAGTCATTGGCATTTTTTGAAAAAAATATTGTTTTTTTTTTCTCAAGGATAGTAGGCTTTGGAAACAATCATTTCATTTTATAATGTGTGCACCGTTTTCACTGACAGAATTTCGTCAACATTGTTCTTGTTCGTAAATAATAATTTGTTGGTGTTGTGTGTAATTAAATAAGAATCCATATTTTTCTTTAAAAATTATTACAACTGTCTTTTGTTTCCATGGCATACTTGATGAAGTAAGGAATCTCTCGGCAAGATAAGGTATTTCTTGATTTATATTGAATAACTCGATATGGGGTGAAGTTAGGTATAGGGAATGCTTAAGTAACTAACCCTATAATTTAATTTTCTTTCGAATGGTGTGAAAAAAAATAGTAGGTGCCATTTGAAAAAATTGACTTCTTGACAATTTTTGATTGCGACATTTGAAAATCGACTGCGCCCATATGGTACAAAATGGGACCACCTATGGGACATCAAAAGTTAGCCTGGACCTCCAGCTAACTGCTTCACAAACTTGGTTTCATAATTTTGAAAGGTTTGCGAGATACAGATTTGTTCGTAAACTACTACAGCGGCAATTTTTTTCAAAAAATTGGACATATGTCAAAAAATGTAATAGATAAGTTAACATTACTAAGGTTCTCTAAACTCAGAATTAGAAGACCAATCGAACCATGTAAAGAAAAATATAGGTTTCCATTTAAAATAAGAAAGTTGGTACCAATTTTTGGCACACCCTGTATAGTTGGAGGACTGAATATATATTTTAGATAGAACAGGCATGATCGATTATGGCTGCATACCAAATTTCAAGTTTCTAATCCAACTGCAAGTTGAAAAACTTCTAATGAATGGCCTACGTGAATCACCCTGTATAGGGCAGACCAAAACAAATTTAAAAAATATTCAAATCATTTAAAACATTTTTACCTGTACTTCACTGATAGCTGGTCTATTGTATTGAAACAAAACTGCCTAGAAGTTCGCATAATAGTCCATGAAAAGTTGTAAAAATACAAAAAGTTCTGTGACCAATGCGAGACCTGCATATCCTCCCGTTTTTGGAGGCGCTGAGCACGATGGTGATATTTTAGTCCTCCCACCCCTCAGCAACTACCCCCAAAACCCGAAAGACTATCCCCTTTTCTCGTCTCTTCCGTTCTAGGCATGCGAGGGCTTGTCAGATCGAGTTTTATGGGTAGGCCGTTATGACTTTGACCATCCAACATATTATCAACCCCCGAGGTTGAAACTGCCCCCGTCCCTAATACTAAAATCTCCCCAAGAATTTTTTTATAATTGAAAAAAAATTGTTTCTATTCGCTTTCAAGTGTTCTCAACACGACAGCAACATACATTTCTCCTCTACCCTCCATTAACCACCCCCAAATCCCCAAAACCACCCACTACTATACTTATGGCTACTGGCATGTGGGGAAACGTTGGATCGGGAGAAGGGGTAAGTAAATAAACAACAAACCATTAACATTGGTTATTATACCATAGTAACTTCTTGTTAGGGTTAGATTTTTTGAAAAATACTGACTTGATAATAATCAAGAAACACGGTAGTGTCCCGCGCCAAGTACAGTCTAACATCCCCGCACACAGAAATATAAGCGAGTACCCATATATCTTTACAGGAAAAATACCTACCCCCACCATCACCTAAACTTTGAGAATTGAAATTTCTCAATAAACATAAGGATTTAACTAAGCATTTGTTCAGTTACACTTATAAATCGCTAATCAATTGATCACCATGCCTAGTGTTCTCTAGACTATCACACTTAACTTCAGAGCTTCTATCCCTGCATCCAGCCCGAGAATTTTTAATTTCTAAATACTTATAGCCATCTAGTACCGTCCATGCAGACTTCAACGTCATATTGTAGTACCGAAGGAAATTTTGTTACAGATATTAAGTTTATATTGGTCGAAAATAAGCTGAGAACGCTCAGGGATCGAACCGTGACCTCATGATCCGAGGTTGATGTTTACACCAGCGAGTCACTTGAAAAGTGGTTAATGCAATAATGCAATAACTCAGAAGAGTTATTCTAAACGTGTAACAAGAGCATGCTCTGTTACACGGAAGTGTCTCGCATCAAATTCTCTCCAACATCCCCCACGCTCACACAAATAATAAGCAAGTACGCGTGCATCTTTACAGAATAAAAAAGTAGTGAAATGCCCACAAAAACAGATTTTCTGTAAACAAAATTCACAGATTTCGCAATCCTTGCAATCATCTGGACATTGGAAATGATAACATCATACATAAAACATAAAGTTTTTCAATTTTTTCAACTTTTTCCGAAACATGATCCACTACACTGCTGTATTTCCACCTTAAATGAAAACTGGTAACTTAACCCCCTGTGATATATGCAACCCATGTTACATTTGCGTATATCAGCCATTGCATAAATGCAGTCTCACTCGTCCGCGACACTGCTGTACTTCCACCTTAAATTAAAACTGGTAACTTGACTCCCTGTGATATATGCAACCCATATTACAGTTGCGCATATCAGCCGTTGCATATGATAGTCTCAGTCGACCGCGACACATTACTGTGAAATAAAGAGATATTATTATTGTCACTCAATTTGTACAAGAGACAACCTATATCAGTTAGTTGCAATTCTAACCCATCATTTATTTGAAAGCAGGCACCTATTTGTAGCAAGCTGTACACTTTTGTGTTCTACCATCAGCATCGCTGTACAAATTTTAGGTAATCTCCTGACACGGTAGGTAGTGTAATTGGCAAGTGCAGCAGCCTAATCGATAGTAGCGCTGCCTTTTCGGCAGCCGTGTACAAATTCTTGCTTGAATAATATAAAGTCATACATTTTTAGTCTATGACGTCAGACGCGGATGTTATGTAATAAATTTAAGTAAAGGCAGGTCAAATTTTCGCTACTTATTGATTAATCAGTAAACATTACATTCAATCGCAAAATAAATCACCTGCCAAGGATATCTTCGAATAAAAATAATTTAGTGTCATTGTAAGTGTTGGCCAGTTTATTAGCATTTTCTAGCTCGAGCAGTGTATATGTAGATGAGCGTACAAATATCGGATGCACGTAAAAAATAAAATCGATTATAACAAATCTCAAGAGTAAGTGAGCTTACTGGTCTTCTCACTACTGTGCCGCGAAACCGCTGTCTTTTGACTTTGAACAAAAACTGGTAACTCTACCCCATATACGAAAACATAAACATTTCCAATGTTAAAATAGGGCCAAGTGCATTCTGTCCAAATGTGATCTCTCCAAAAATATTAGAAATCAATTAAAATCGACAAGTCCGGTGTTTATTTATAAAAGGTAAAGTTATAAAAAATATCTTTTTCAAATACAAAAAACTTGGCGCGTATCACTTTTCATGTTTCTGCAGATCCTGCTGATGTTGATAATTGGATGTAATATATAAAACTGCAGTCAGAGCAATTTGTATAAGATTAACTGAGCGGCACTGGTGAATGCAAACAGCCTTTTGCCTATTAGTGAAACGCGTTTTTGTATTTGAAAAAAGATTTTTTCATAAATTTTCTTTTTATAAATAAATACCGGACCGCGATTATAATCGATTTCAAATATTTTTGGAGAGATCACACTTGGCGCTATCTTTTTACAGAGAATCTGTATACAATTCCCACAGGGGAATTATACTTTACAGTAAATTACCGATATAATTTATCATGCAAGTGAATCACCAAGATCGATAAAACTCCGAAAAATAGAAGTTACATAAGATAGGTATGATTTACCCAAAAAATAAACTACGGTAATATTAAATCCTTGACGGGGAAATGCTTGATCTATGGACAATATAGTGTGTTATTTAGAACATTATATGTATTTTCATAAGATGAAAATCTGTAACAAAATTATATTATTTTTTACTTATTAATTTATTTATTTAATTTTAATATAGCTGATGCATTCTACGCATTAGCAAAATTTCTCTCTAAAAAATACCTAAATGTTGAATAATTGTTTTTATTAATTTCCTCCCAACCATTAGACTATTTATTAGTAATAATAGGTAAATTACCTAATAGTGTGAAAACTGATACAACTAATAATTTAATTACACCAAAACGCACATACATTATAAGTTGTTTTAATCAAACAGTAACCACTATCACCTATAAATCATGCACCACATTTAAAATAGGTTAGGTACTAAATCATTTAGAGATAATTTCTGGTATAACTAATAAAACAATAAAATACGCTGCCATAGTGTAAATATTTCATTTAGTTATCTCATTTAATACTATTTGCTCTATTCTCTACAGATAATAACTAAAATTTATGCAAATAAACAGGCTTATAAATATACACTATTAATAATGCTGGATTACGTTACAGATTATGACACAGAGACGTGTTGTCAGTTTAAAAGGTAAAAAGCAACTAACTAGTAACTAGTGAACAAGCTGGCGCATTTGAATCATTTTCAATTTATACAAGCCTCCGCTAGCTTGATATTGCACAGATCAAACTGGTAGAAGTTGGACTCGTTCGTTCGAACTTGAGAGAGACACACATTACAGAATCGCCAGGGAAACCACCTGAGAAAATTTCAACACAGATTGCCGATACTGCTCAAATGCCAAAAACACTGCTCAGACTGCCTTCACCACCAACTAGATTGCTGCGACTACAGATTATCCTACCGCGACTTACATAAGTACCTGGGAGTTGTTTTCACTAAAAATAATGAGTAAAATAATAATTCATTAGAGAGGAATGAAATCTATTTTCAATGTCGGATGTTGAAATAGAAATTTTTATCTACTCTTATTAGATTATATGTTAATTAATCAATTACTTTTGAACATGTAATAAACTCCCTTGTGGTATATTTTTACACCAATCACCTTTAACTTCATGCCCAACCTGGCCAATTGATGTAACAGGCAAAATAAAATAGAGATTATTGAGGGGAGGAAGGTGATTTGATATATTTGAATAGTTTGGACGTTTTCAAATTATTGTATTTATATCACAGCCCTGCGACCAAAAAACTTATTTGGAACCAATAGGTGATCTTTATAGATTTTTGGTTTCTGAATCCGGGAAAAATAATGGAAAAATTCCGTCACCCTCAGTTTTTTTGAAAATTTCATTTTTACTTCCCTCGCATGCCGAAGGGCAGTATTGCATTCGAGAAAAAATCACCCTCCGAGATTTTTTCGGATTTTGACGTTTCAGATCACGTAGATTACGAACATGTAGGTTTTCAATTCCGTTTGTCTGTCTGTCTGTCTGTTGATGCATTAATTAAAAAACTACTTGACAGAGAGCAGTCAAATTTGGTAGGTAGTTGACGCTACTGTCAGCGAAGAAATGGTTAAACTTTCACTGGAAAATATACAGGATGGACCGTCTAAAGGGAATAAATAATGAATAACATTTTTTTTTGGTCAAATTTAAAATTTCCACGTTTCATGACACGCTAAACCTATTTCAGAAAAAAAAATTGAAAATTTCTTTTCTCCATCATTATTGAAAAATTTTTAACCACTAAAATAGATGAAATTTTTTTTATCTTTGTTCAAATTTCAAATTTCCACGTTTCATGGCATTCTAAACCTATTAAAAAAAAAAAAAATTGAATTTTTTTCCCCCAACATTTTTGAAATATTTCTTACCACTAAAATAGATGAAATTTTTTTTTCTTTGTTCAAATTTAAAATTTCCACATTTCATAGCGTTATATACCTATTTAAAAAAAAATAAATAAACTTTTTTTTACCAACATTTTTGAAAAATGTTTTACCACTAAAACAGATAAAAAATTTCTAAACCTATTTAAAAAAAAATTTAGAATTTTTTTTTACCAATTTTGAAAAAATTTTAGCACTAAAATGGATGTAAAATTTGTTCAAATTTAAAATTTCCACCTTTCCATGGCATTCTAAACCTATTCAAACAAATTTTAAAAAAAATTTGAAAAATTTAAAAAATATTTTGAAATTTTCTTTCTATTTATTTATCACTAACTGCTTACTATAGAATAGACGAAATTTTTTTTGCTCAAATTTAAAATTTCCACGTTTCATGACATTCCAAACCTATTTCGGAAAAAAAAAATGTTTTTTTCACCAACATTTTTGAAAAATGAAATTTTTTAACCGCTACTAATACTTCCACTCCACTACTAGTCCAGTACGTGGGGGTTTTTTGAATGCAAAAGGTGGGGTAGTACTGATTTTTTAGTATATTGTTAAGCTTGAGGCCCTAATGAAAAATGCAAGTTTTCGACCTCGAGGCGCATGCGCTCGAGCCTCCATCTTGGATTTTAGGTACAAAAATTTGGTTTTTTGACAATAACTCAAAAACGGTGGCTTTCACGACAAAATATGTTCTATCCAAAGTTAAAGAGGACAAAATTTCCTACATTTTTTGTTAAAACAATTTTTTTGTAGCACACATATTTTAGAAGTTACAGCTCCGTGAAGTTGAACTATTTGAAAAAAATGCGGAAACATCATTTTGGTTGAGTTTTATTTTATTATTCTTATTATATATCATTATATTTGTACATAACTATACAAGAAAACTAAAAGGCACTTGAATATTATCATTTAACAGTATTATACTTTTCGTAAACAAAGTTAAAGGCGAAAAGTATATCGCATTTTTTTTTTAATTTAAGAATAGTAAATTATGATTTTAGAGCGTTACAAAAATTAATTTCTACTACATTTTGATACGTTTCGATGGTACGGGTTGGTTATTGTCGGTGTCCTGGTCGTAGTTTTGGTCCGTAGCCTGAAAAATGTCTTCATCCTCTTCCTTGCTTTCAATGCGGATTTCCGGCATATTTCCGCAAGATTCTCCGTTGCAGAAGCCACATAAACCGAACATTTAAGTCCCGCCTTTCGGCAGCTGCATGCCCCACCACACCCCTTTTTGCAATTACTAGATACCGATTTTAATAAGGAATCGGGAGCTGGTTTTTCCGCCATTGTTATGGGAGTGAGCCCGTAAGCGCCATGCTTTCAACCCCAGTCTTCAGGATTTTTCTCTATGCCTCTCCATTTCTGTACTTGGTGGTACGTCCTAAAGGCGTGGAATTGCGCCGCGTCTTTTGTAGGTTTCAAAGAGGCAAGATTAAATTTGCTTTTCAGCGTAGATTTGGCGAAGCGTTGGAAACGAATCTCTGCCAAACTCTCTTTATCCATGTTGCCACCATATAAAGCTACAAGAAAGCGTACTCCGGCCTCGGCAATCTCCTCTGACGTGGCATCTTGTTGGTTGAAAATTTCAATTATTTCATGAACCGCTCTGTTTTTTTCTATCAGCGTACAAAATTTAGTTTTTCCCTGATTGAATAGGGATGACGTGTCACCATCACTGAAGGCATGCAAGAACAGAATGTGTTTGGTTGCTTCTTCGTATTTAAGGCTACTTGCTGAATATATCCTCTCAGTAATTTTTCCTCTTCCAGGTTTACGGAAGTAGATAGAACTTTCGGCTGGTGCTAAGGCTGTCACAAGTACTAAAAGGTCAACATCTTCCCCGACCACAAAAACAGCATCAAATATTGATTCACTGCATAAAGAAATTGCAGTGTTGACAATTAGCACATCGGCATCATCTTCAGCTTGTTTAACTGTAAATGCAGCCAGCTCAAATGTGTTCTTCAGCATCGATATGAGACGAACTTAATTTTTTTCATTGGCTAAAAATCGCTAATGCGAAACTTGCACCACCATTGTTTCATCAAAAAGGACATCGGCAGACACGTGCTTTTTTGATCGACGACGTCTTTCTGCGGTCTTTGTATTTGTATTGTCACTATCAGTTGGATATCCATCAAAAAGAACAATTGCGTGGGAACCAAAATGATCTTGCACATATCGAACATATTTGTCACTAATCGCTCCAAACAAATCATTTCGGTGCGACACAACTTTGTGTAGGAGATATCCCCCATCCACCACATTGATCTGGTTATCTCCAAATTGAAATTAATCGGAAAGCGGTGTGAATACGGAATATAAAGATGACTTGGTTCCTTTGCGCATTCCTGCTTCCGAAAAAAGCGACAAAGGAAAGGGGGCCAGCTCGTATTTAAGGAAATCCTTTATCTCGTCTTCGGATTTCTTAGCAATGCACATCCTTTGAAACAGCATTAGTGGGTTGAGGCAAATAGTTTCTTCGCCGACTTTAATGCTAGTAGTGGGATAACTTTATCTTTTCGTTTAAATTTAATTGCCTCAAAATTTTGGTACGTGTTAACCATTTTGTTCAAACCTTTTAAACCCATTTCTCTGGACAAATGACAGTTTATCGTTGCATCTCCAACAAATCCAGTGCTTATGCAAACAAGGGAATTGATTTCGGGAAAGGGAGGATGCTGAGAAAACCAATGCAACAATTTTTTTAGGTCTTGATCGTCTCGTGAGATACGTGCAGCCCTTGCATCGACATGTTGCTCGGATGTATCAAGATGAACGTCGCAATAATTCTCAAAAGCTTCGCACACACTGACGCATACAGACTCGATGCACTGAAGGTCATTTATGATCCTCTCTCAATACCTACTAGACAGCAGCTGTTCTCTCGCTACCTGCCTATCCGTTAAGGCTTAGGGAAACCTATTAATATAAAATTAGAGTCTCTTTAAAAATTATTTCAATATGATTGGCATTTGTTTAAATTATTTATTTTAGTTATTAACAGCCAAATAACAAAATATAATAAATTTTTTTCAAATAGTGCAACTTCACAGAGCTGTAACTCCTAACATATGTGTGCTACAAAAAAAATTTTAACAACAAATGTAGGAAATTTTGTCCTCTTTAACTTTGTATAGAACATCTTTTGTCGTGAGAGCCACCGTTTTTGAGTTATTATCAAAAAAACAAATTTTTGTACCTAAAATCCAAGATGGCGGCTCGAGCGCATGCGCCTCGAGGTCGAAAACTTGGATTTTTCATTAGGGCCCCAAGCCTAACAACATACTAAAAAATCACTACTACCCCACCTTTTGCATTCAAACAACCCTTTTTGATACCCACGTACTGGACTATACGTGAATGTGGAATTGAAAATGTGACAGATGGCAATAATATTTGGCATATGCACCTATTATATTTTTATTGGAAAATGTAACGAGTAATGAGTAACGGTCCTACCATGATTCCTCGGAGAACTCGGTTGCCTCGATGTATCACCTGTTTTTAACTGACTCCAAAAATGTTTTTGAAAAATAAAAGAAACATAGTTTTTTAAAAAAGATATGTCTAATTCATTAGTGTCAAAGGTTAACGATTCATAATAACATATTTTTTATAAAGTATGGGATAATATTACTGTAGCGATTCCATTGTAGGTAGTTTTTTCATTCAGTTACGACAAGCGTACAGTGGACTGCATTTAAAAACAAGATAATATTAAAATTTTGTCGGTGTTGCAAAATTGGTAGTCAGATATTTTGGAATGGCTGATACTAAATCCGATGACACATACTCTTTGTAGGAAACAAATAATAAATAATTCACTTTTAAATCTGATATCAATAATTAAATATTTAAACCGACGAATTCAATTGTGCCGCTTATACAGATTTACCTGGAATTTGGTATAAGTATGAGGAAATCAGGATTCTCTGAGAGCGAGTCTGATGTTAAGCTTAAAAATTCAAAGTAACTGATATTTGCTTTCGCGTATTAGAAGTTACTAAAACACTAGTAAAAACGGTGAAAAAATATATTTGAAGAAGAATTGAACTGCATTTAAAAAAGGAACCTGTACGCAGATACTGTTAGATAGGAAATTGTTTGCCTTTTAAAAAATATCGATGACATTACAGGAAGGGTAACAGATGTAAATAAACAACACAAAAAAATTTACGTTTTTATTAACAAAATTAAACTATAAACTTAAAATACTTTTAGCGACGCATTTCGCAGTGTCATAATAAAAAATCATTATTTACATATGAAACAGGGTGATTTATCCTCTAAAGCACTATCGCTAATTATAACTATGTTGAAGCTGAATGTTCTGAAAATAATTGATGAGAATATTTATTAATGACAATGCTTAATGGTCTAGGACATTTTGTGTAGTTCCTAGTACATAACGAGTTTCTGTGGCCAACATATACTACAATATAATACAAATATCACTGATATGTTACACAATTTGCTTTGTTCAAAAATAAAGCAAATACAGTTATGTCATATTTATATAATAACCTGGAACTTGTAATGATGATACTTGATGTTCAATATTTCCATTTACTTATTATTTATTTTTTCTTATTAATTGTCATACTAGTACGGGACTTCGTTTTTTTATTTTTCTGCTGTTAGATAGATGAAATCTCCTTCATCAAAAGTAAAGTTACAAGCATTAAACGGATTTAACATATGATTGATTTATTAGAGTAAGGGCCTACAACATCACTAAACTCCCTGAACTATTTACTTTAATCTTGAAGAAAATAAACATAATGTAAACAAATCACATGAGTTTTACATGGAACATAGTTTAACTTACACAACGTTCACACATCGAATTTGTACGTGTTTAAAATGAGATTAGACTTTATAAATAATTAAGAAAATTATAATTCATACTTATACTATATTTGAATTCTCATCACTTCCAGTTTCGTCACACCATACTGGACAAGAGTCCAGACAAAACATTTTTCTATAAAGGAATTTGTGTATGTGAAACAATACCATTATTTTGGACCTATGTATTCTTACAGATCATTTTATAAACAACAAGTTTTTCTCGCAAAATAATTATTTGTCAATAGTCCTTTCCCTATTAAGACTAACAAGAAAATTAGCTACTTTCATATCAAATTAGGTTTAAAGAAAATGTATGTCAAGATCTACGGAGTGGCAATGGTGACAAAATACAGTCTACAGCATACTAGAAAGAAAGTAGTTAAATTTACTTTGAATATTTGATCACACAGATATCGATAAAAACTGCACCATCTGCTGCTTTCCTCGAGTCGGGACCATCAACAGGGATTGGCCACTTGATACGGAAAGTTTAATATAAGAAATGAAATAAATGCGTAGCCTAGCAAGATGGACGGAAATACTGGGAATGATGCAGTCAAGAATATTTACAAGAGGTGAAACTAGGAAACTGTCTTGCATCTCAAGTTCATTTAGTTTTACAGTAAGTCTGATGACGATACTGCCACTTGAGAAGAAACATGCACTTACTGGAACTAGTGAATATTTAAGGAAAAGTACTGTGGGCTAGAATTTCAAAAAAGTGGACAAAAATAAAGAAATGTCTCTTTTCTACTATTATCTCAAAAGACTCCCTATACCTTCTACCGAAAGGTGAGGTAGGTAGCTTCTAAATCTGAAACTATTTGGCATTCCGAAGTTACCTACTTACGACATATCTGCGATTGAGTGACTCAGGTGCAAAACAAGTTTTTCGAGTAAAGTGCTGCTGTTTTTTGTTTGAGTGTGTAGTTCTGCTTAATGGAGAGTGATGTTGATGTATGCAGAATGTTTGTATATGTTTCAACCACCAATAACTGCGAGTAAAAGTATTTTCTCTTAACAATTAATTGACACGAAGCTAAACATAGTTTATTGCTCACTACCACCCGAGCTAGTTTTACGTTCATCGTGTAAGTAGTACTCTATGAAATAAGAATTCTAGAGACTTGCCTATACGTATTTGGTACAGCGTGAATCATTGCCATGCGCGTTCTAGATTCTGAAGAAATGAGGGACAAAGTGTGGTTTCATGAACTTAGCATATAGATTGACCTGTTTGAAAACTTTGTTTTCACGTAAAGTGCCTCGAGATTGAAGGTCAACTCAGACTCCTTACAACAGATAATTGAAAATTTTATTTCATATCACTACACCATGAAAATAAGACATTCCCCCATTCAGAAGTTGCCAGAAAGTCCCGATGGGTTGGTTCATCCGGTATATGTATTTAAATTAACAGAATGTGGTTTATTACAAGAGCCAGAGACATCCAACAGTCTGATGCATGTAAATCGATAGTAATTCCTATAGGTCGATTCAGAGAGGTATCTGTTGAGAATTATAAAGTGTTGAATATCAGCGTTTCCTTGTAGTGGGGATTATTTAAAAGTCTATTTTTTACACAAACCACAACTGATAGACATTTGTGAAATATCTTCAAGTGAGGAAATATAAGAATTTCGGTAAAATCTCTTGCTTGCCATATAAGAGTAATTCCATGTTAAAGCCGACAGAAAAAAGTTAAAAATTATGTCATACCACAACCATTTGAAATTGGTCATTGTGTCTGATTTATTCAACAGATTATGCGATGAAAAATAATTTTTATCACTTTTATGAATGTTGAGCAAATAAACAAGGAGTGATTTGGCGTAAGAGGATAATAAATCCGACAAAATGATATCAATATCAAGTGGTTCGGGTATGACATAATTTTTAACTTTTTTCTTTCAGCTCTTACATGGAATTACTCCTGTATAGCAAGAAGGCAATTTTACCGAAATTCTTATATTTCCTCAGATGAAGATATTTCGCAAATTCCTATCGGTGGTGGTTTGTACAAAAAGTAGACTAATCCCTACTAAAGTCTGATTCACAAGTTCAAAAGGTGTTAATTTTTGAAATAGCTCCTAAAAATATGAGCATTGGATTCGAAATGACGTCTAGAAAAATGCATTAAAATGTTTTATTAGCACATAAAAAATTGCAAAAGTTATAAACAAATTAAGATTTTAAAAAATGGATTTAGCTTTTGTTTATTTTGGTTATTATAATTTTCTAAAGTAAACAAAAAATTAAAAACCAAAGCAAAGTTTAAAAAAAAATTCTTTTCATATTCGTTATCATATTGCTGTTTTTGCATTGAAAAAAGGCATTCATTAACATTAAAAAAACATTTTTTACGCTATTTGTTTATAAATTATTTATAAACAAATTGAGTAGTTTTATATTTAATTCTTTTTTACAATTTTGTTGTTTTAAGAACATTATGACTTTAAAAAAATATATTTCTTCTTAAAAACATCTTATTGTTTATAACCGTTTTTTTTTTAAATTATCCGTCATTTGAATAATTAGTTAAGAAATTATTTTTTTGTTAAAAATCATAATTGGAAATCCTCAATAAAGTAAAAAAACATTTTTTTTATAGCTTAATTTGATTATAAATTTTGCAATTTTTTATGTGCTAATAAAACATTTTAGTACACATTTTTAGACGTAACTCTGAATCCAATGTGCTATCGCTCATACTTTTAGGAGCTATTTCAAGAATTAACACCTTTCTGAACATGTGAATTAGACTTCTACAAGCAAACGCTGATAGGGAATACTTTATAATTTTCACCCGAGTATCTCGATACCTTTCCGAATCGGCCTATAAGAATGACTATTATGACAGATGACAGATTACACGCAAGAAACTTTTGGGTAGTTTGGAATAGATATTTTGAGAGCGTTGTTAAAACATTAATTATTTATTTAAATTACTTGCGCTCTGTCAATGTTGATAAAATCTAGGTATGCGAAATTAATTTCTATCTGAAGTACAATAAACCCTTGATTTATTTTGTTTTAATTAGAAGTGATGAGAATTTGATACAATAAGTAAAAGAAAAAGGTTGAGTTATTAATTCTGACTTTTAAAGAAAAAAATACACACGTATTTATTACATTGTGACAGGCTATTTTGCAATTTTCATAAACCTGCTAGTAGATAAAATCTCCTCTTAAATTTTCGAATTTTTCGTATATTTTGATATGTACAGGGCGATGATTTGATTAACAATGCAATATATTTTTAATTTTACGTCATCTCCATTTTATAAGCTATTTTATGAGCTGTGTAGTGTATTTAATGAAAGACCTCATATGAGAAAATATTTCATATTAGGTTTTTGTTTCAATTTAATCAGATGAAATCGATAGTTAATATTGTTGGAGCTATGAACAAAAAACAGGTTTATTAAATTGCCAAAGTTTCGATAAACAATACCTTTCTCAAGGCAATTGATATTTAGTTCTTCGGGTAAACGTAAAACCAGAGAAACAAAATAATAATTGTCTTGGGGAAGGCAATGAAATTTATCGAAACGTTGGCGGATTACTAAACAAGTTTTTCCTACAACACACTGCTCCGGTTAGGATTAAACTGATCTGAAAGAAAAACTTATTACTTTGTGAATTAAATTTTTATTTGATAGAATATCGGGTTGATTGGCATTTGGGATGCTAAGATTACATTTCTCTTTTCTTGTCTGTATAGTGTTAATAAACCTTGTTGGCCATATGCAGGGTGTTTCCTAAGTAAGGTAGCATAGCGGAATTACATATAGATCGTGTCCAAATATACCGACAACCCCACTTATTCATATATCAAGTTGCATTCCTGAACCCTCTAAAGTTTCCATTAAAATTTCGAAAAAAAATTATACTTTGGTAACTGTTTGACAGACAAGATTCAAATTTATCTAAAACAAGTATTTTCCCGATTAATGCACAGATAAAAAAGTTCTAGGAAAGTTTAACAACTGTGACCCACTTCAATAAATTTCTTTGAGGACTATGTATCTTCAGAGATGCAATTTGGTAAGAAGTAAGTTAGTTTAATCGACATATTTTGATCTGATTTACTATGTTTACTATCCTCTAACTTATGAGATACTTATGAGTAACCCAAGTAGTAATTATGAATATGGTTTAGTTCACATAATTTTATTTATATGTGAATACAAAAGAAAAATGTTGCTTTGGCTATTTAACTGATAATTTTCATACACCTAATACTTAATATCCAATAAAAACAAAAAAGAAGTTAGCTGTTCTGTATATGTACAACTGTTGATCTTAATATTGAACAATCAAGTACACTGATAAAGCAAAGATATAAAGTATTATAATATATAATTGCCAGAAACCTCGAGACTCAGTCCCGAGTCATCACTTCTAATCACAGAAAAGTCTAGTAGTACCTATAACTATACCTAGAAGATACTTTATTCTGTAACAAAACACGTACTAAATAAAACATATGGTACATTTCATTAGGAATTACTGAAAAGTACAAATAAATGGGATATTAAATTTCGCTCATCGCATGTCTCAATAGATAAAAACAGACTCTTCCACTGTCAAAGGATTTCAAGCCACCAAAAAGTTGTACAAGTGTCTGAAGACACAAAATTTCAAATGAGAATGAATTCTCATTTGAAATTTTCAGGATGGAACATTAGAAAAAGCAAGGAAATGAAGTGAATCCTGAATTTCAGAATATTTATTCGTAACAGTGTTTTTTTTTCGAATCATTTATGTACCATCCTGAATATTTCAAACGAAAACAAAAAAATATTACAAAGAACCCCGCAACACCATAGATGTGATTTCTGCCTCCCGTCAAATTTGATCTAACCCACGTAAAAAAGTTCTTCTTAACCCCCTGAACAAATGTTCAAATGCAGCGAAGGTCCGAAAAGCTCGCCGTTTTGAGATGTGGAGGCCTAAAGATCGATTTTAAGAGAAGTTTTTTATTTAGAAAAAAAGTATCACAACCTTATTCTTGAATTGAAAAAACTGAAGCAAAGCCCTTGAAGACTCATGGTGTCATTAACACGAGTAAGAAATATGGTGTTATTTAAAAATTAATTATGCAGTTTTGACTTTCTATAAAATCAAAGCCAACTTAAAATAATTTTTTTCAATTTAAAAATGTATTTGTTCGTATTTGTTTCAAAATATAATTTCTGCGTTCAACTAACTTTTCTCTTGAGTGTTTTTGCTAGAGTTTAAGCCTCTCAAAATGTAACCGCTGATATACTATATATCATGTAAATGACTTATCAAACTATCAATTTCTTCCTGTAGGGAGTTTCTTCTTGCTGAAATAAGTTTTTTTCTCACTATAAGAAGCTTTCTTTTTGTCGCAAGAAGATGAAGTCAAGCAGATTTTCACTATATCTTAGAATAAAAAAAAAAAAATAATTAAAAAGTTCATCGATTGTTGAAAATTGTAGACTTTCTTTCTCCTGCTCACATGGAAGCAGCATGTATTTAATGGAAAAATATTTGTCATATGGAAAAGAATATTCTTACTGCAAGATAATACTTGCAGTAAGAATATTCTTCTTGCTGTGGTTACATTTTGAGAAGCTGAAACTCTGGCAAAAACATTCAAGAGAAAAGTTGTTTGAAGGCAGAAATTATATTTTGAAATAAATACTAGAGTCTGTTTTTAAACCAGGAGGAGCGTTTTAAATTTAACGCGCTAAATCATTCAATAGTTGTAAATCTTGACATTTTGTAAAAAATTTAATTTCATATCATAAATTATTTGGTTATAATTTCTATTTTATCGTTTGCAAATTATATATCAGATTTTAATCCTTTTTGTATAAATCTGAAGGTAAAAGTGGCTAATTAGTTTTATTGCGTAAATGGTATGGATGGTGTATAAAATACATATATAATATATAATTTACTAAAATACACACTAAAACACTGTAGTCGTGTATTGTTGATTGCCCAAAACGTCGAAAAGGTTTTAGTGTATTTTCTGGTTACTTTTATGGTGTGAATGGAACTTCAATGTTTACTCCTTCTGGTTTAAAAACAGTCTTATAGACCAGTGATTGGGGATCACAAGAAGAGCTTACCTGGAAATAACTCGGGAAGTTTTGAAATTTGGCAGGTTTGTAGGTTTGTGTGTGTAGAACTAAAATTCACAAAATGCACAATTCGAGACTAGTCGTTTTTGCAATTTTCTCCAAAATTATGCGTTTTTACAAAAAATATGGAAAGAGCAAAATTAAAGAGGAGGAAATTTCATGCAAAAAATGTACTTATCATATTTTCGCTAAAGTTAACGGTTTAGGCTCTAGAGCTTCTCCAAGTGATTTATGCACCGAATTCCGTAGACAAGATGATGTCAGGGCACGCCTACGCTCGGGCAGTCAGAGGTCATCTTTTAGTCCACCGAGCTCTGGGACAGATTATTATGCAGACTGTGGAATTTACAGAAGAAGCACGCCTGGCCATGGAAAACATTCTTTCTAGTAATGTACCTACCGCGTAACTCTGGGTGCAATATTTTAAAATGGTGACTCTAGTGAAACAGTTTATAGAAGCAGAAAGAATGGGTAACTGGCAACTCCACCTAGAAACTGTTTAAAAAAATGCTCCCATGCTTCCACGCGAGCGGCCACCACAATTATGCAAAATCCTGTCATTTATATTTGCAAGATGAGTTATAGCTACAGGACAAAATGTCACCTGATGAATACCAACAATTTACAAGTGACGGCTTTTTCACAATTAGACGCAGCAACAAATTTTGGTCAGGTATTTGGGCAGACATGACTATAGAACAAACTCTGATGCGGATCTTGAAATCTGTTGGTGGTCTCACTCATGGACGAGGGATAACGGATAGCGTTTTAACAAAGTGGACATTAGGAATGGTGTATTTGCACAACATATGTGATGAAATTGAAAAGTTTTGTGGCCTTTATTTTGAATGTATAGAACAACACGTGTCTATGAGAAATTCGCGCATTATTCGAGATGATAAAAATGTGGAAAAGATGTTGTCTTGGCTTACGCAACACCAGCCTTTCCCTCTAGATGTAGACGAAATAATGTCTATTTCTTCAGGCGTTGTTGGAGATCAAACAATAAATTGTTTTGAGGCGGAGCAAATTGGGAAAGTTGGAATAAATAATATAATTGGAAAAAACTTTGGCGATGTGGTACTGAGACGCAAAGACAAATTGTATAGTACTGCCCCTGAGAGCAGTGAACTCGAGCATTCGAATTGATGATAAAGTAGTGCCCGTTGACCCACTACTTATTTTTCAGAGAATTTGTGTTGCAAAACAGAGCAACGAAAAACTCGAACAGCATCTGCAGTATGAGTTGGCTCCGTACCCATTGTCCCTGTTTTCTGAAGCCGGAATGCGAAAAACTGCGAAGTCCCTACTGTACAAAGCTTTTTTGCCAGTTATAGACATTGACTTTGGAACCAACAAAGTGTACATAATTGACGGTGGTTATCTGTTGCATCGAGTCGTTTGGAGCCGAAATACAACATTTGCCTAACTTTTCTGCCTAAACGGTTAACTTTAGCGAAAATATGCTAAGGGATATTTTTTGTATGAAATTTCCTCCTCTTTAATTTTGTTTTCTACACATTTTTTCGAAAAACGCATAGTTTTGGAGAGAATTGCGAAAACCCGTTTTTGGCGGCTATCTTTGCTAGATGGCGGCCCCGGCGGTAAGTCTAGAATTGTGCATTTGATGAATTTTAGATATGGACCCCGAAACCTACAAACCTGCAAAGTTTCAAAACTTCTCGAGTTACTTTTAGGCAAAAATCCCCAATGACTGGCCTATTATAACAAATACGTTTTTAAATTGAAAAATATTAACTTTAAGTTGGCTTTGATTTTATGGAAATTCAGAATTGCATAATTAATTCTTAAATAACGCTATATTTATTACTCGTGTTAATGACACCATGAGCCTTCAAGGGCTTCACTGCCGTTTTTTTAATTCAAAAATAAGGTTGTGATATTTTTTTCTAAATAAAAAACTTCTCTTAAAATCGATCTTTAGGGCTCTATATCTCAATTTACCGCGTTTGAACATTTATTCAGGGGGTTGTAAAGAACATTTTTACGTTGGTTAGATTAAATTTGACGCTAGGCAGAAATCCCATGTATGGTGTGTGGAGTCCTTTGTGGTGACTTGACATCGACAGTAGGAGGTAACATATTTTTTATTAACACATCTGGTGATCGAAATTTTGTATTTTTACTTTTAAATAATTATTTTGAACTACGAAATTACACCACCACAGGTAGTATGATGTACTTTATCCCTGAAAGCTCTGAAATAACCTGGTGCAGGTATTAATTTCCTCTTCTGAAATAGTTCCATTGCCACGGCCGTGACTTGAACCTGAGGCTCCTGGGTGAAAGTCTGGATGTTTATCTCTCAACCAAGCAAATGTGTGATTAATGACTTCCTGTAAGGTGGAAAAAACGTCTCTCTTAGTCTTTTCTGTCAATGACATATCATTAGATTTTAGTGTGATGTCATTGATCAGCTGTAGCAGTATACTAGCGTAGTCAGAAACAAGATCAAAAGATGTAGAAAATAGGTAATTCCTTGTTCTCTCATATAGGATATTAGATATAAGGCGTAAGAAAGTTATTTGGTAAATAATCAAAATCACATTTTTCAATAATTATCAAAGAAATAAAAGATATTCTTCGTAAATAGGTACTAAATGTATTATGTCTTCACTAGTTACGAAAACGTGAAAGTAACTGAATATTTGCCTAAAGGAATTTGTCTTTTATTGATTCTGTTTATCAGACACTTTGAAGTTTCTTGGACGCAATTATTGATTTATATTGATATTAATTACACAAGACATAACCCAAAGCAAAATTCAGCTGTAAAGTTTCCTAAAGAACAGTAATTCCTGCATTCGTCAACAGCAAAATTTAATTTACTCAAAATTATAACCTTCGTGAGCTCCAAAATGTAAATAAAAATTTTGAGGGTCGAAATGTCAAATTAAAGTCCCTAAGTTTTTGATGATGTATTTCTACAATATCAAAACACTTGAAAACTAGGTTTCATTATCCACATGATGCCATCATGTTGACGAACGCATGCTGGGTGTAGTACTCTAGTGTAAAGTTCAACCATAATGTTTGTGGAAACTCCATAGTGGTATCAGTGAGTCTAAACTTGACTTATACCATCCCCAACTCTGTATCATCAGCTTAACTTGTTATTTACACGTAGTACAAATTTTTAATTTATTTACAGAATTTAACTTTTACACTTAAAAAATACATAGAAATAAAAATTTACTTTGTCAATTATTATCACTAACTATATGACCCTTATAATTTATTTTCAATTCAAAGACAAAGAAATACTCAAAACCGGTTGCCCACCAATTATGGAATTTGTATAAGCGTAATAAATCTGTTAAATATTTTCACGCATGGTAAATCAGGATATCACCCTGACAACTTAAATAGCATTATTTTAACCCTGTTTTATCATTACTTATGAATGTAAATATACATGTGATCATAGTACAATGATTATACATCACTTTGTATGGATATTTTACACATGATTAAAAACCACGAGAACTATTGGTTGCATTTAGACGTGCCGTCACCATAGTAATTATAGCAGTAAAATAAAAAACAATTATTTCTGAAAACTTAGACTAAAGGTATCTAGATTTTTTTTCATAGCTTTCACAGTAATTGAGATACTCACGGAAAATATATTTCTATGGCCATATTTGCAAAATGGCGTCGCGCCGACGCGCTTCCTACGTGCAACTTGACTCCTTTTCTTTTAAACGTAACATCTTTTCTGCTTATTTATTAGGAACCTGGAATAGAGTGCTTATGCGTTAGGTTTGGGACTACGGGGTCCCGGATTCGAATCCTGGCTAGGGTGTATGTATTTTAATGGAGTTTCTGATATGTATCCGTTAGCAGTGGGCTAGATTGTGGATAAGTGGGGCAACCAGGCTAGTCGTCGTTGTTCTCCTGAGTTCGAGTTTTAGCTGCGGTAGATGGCAATGTTGTAGAAAATGGTTATTGTGTAGTCTAATGTGCACGTGTCCAAGTTGAACGATGGGATAACTATGGCTAAACTCCGCCAGGATATTAATATAAATACGTTAAAATTAATACAAAGGACTATTATTATCATAATTTTTAGTCTAAATTGAAAATCAAACCTTAAACATATATTGTGTTCCATTTTCGATGGGAATGTATTACTATCTTCGTCATTGCTAAAGATGCAAAGGCAAAATTCAGTCAGTTGCAAAATATCCAACAAAAAGTAAGAAAATCTGAATATGCAACAAATAAACAATTATAGACAATATGCAAAGTCAGTTAAATGGGGCAAAAATGTATGCGGTTGGTGGAATTAGCTGTCAGTTGTTTCCAAGATAGGTATACGCTAAAAACAAAAATTACTGACATTCTTTACTTTTTCCAACATTGTGTAATATCGAATTTAAAATATGATCTCTCATAATTTTAAATCTGGTGTAGACATTTTTTTCCAGGATTAGGAGGAAACTCTTTAGTTGGAATTAATCCTGGAAAAAAATTCATATCCGTATTTAAAATTTTGAACTTGAAGCTGATCAGAGCACAAAACGTCGTATTGCAAATTCGGTATCACTGTTAAGTAGAGACGAAGAAATTGCCATGCGAGAGTGCCATTCGTTTTCAAAAATTCTTTGAACAAATTCAGGAACAAATTGAAATTTTTCAATTCTGGTCCATTTAACAGAATTTGTATTTTAAAAAGGAACGAAGATCGCAATATATTCTCATTGATTATGAGAAGCAACGTATGACATGAAAACGCCCTTAACACTCCCATTGCCGCAAAATATAAAGGATACAAAATCAACAATAATTGATCTCGCGGTTTGTAATCATTGTAAAACAACCTTATAATTTTTATTACTGCACCATGGAACTGGACTTTAACTTTGACCTTACCAAATATGTACTTTAGTAAAATAAGTAAGAAGGTTTTCAATGCTTGCACATAATTTAAAATACTTCTTTGTCCTAAAACATTTGTTTTAGGACAAAAAATTATGTTACAGAATTAATTGAAATCCGATTCTTCTATGTCTAGAATTTTGAGATAATCACAGCTCTATGGTTCCATTATTCTTGATATCAAAAATTATGAAGAACACTGCAATAAAATGACATAGGATATGTAGAACTTTGAAATCTGAAAATTTCGCTACTGAATTTAAACCACGCTTAAAATAAGAATTGCGTTTTCTCTCTTTGCTCTTTAAAAATACTACATTAATAAATTGGTTGTATTGATTTATTACATAAGCACAAAAAATAGAAAAGGTCGTGACCCAGAGGGTAGACCTCCCTACCTCTATGTATTTTGGGACGCTGACACCGAATATGACAATAAAAAAAGATTTTAATTATCCAATTTTTCGTTAGCACCCACTTACAACCCTCCCGTGGAGCTGAAATTCCACTTGTTCCAACAATTTGAGAAGTACGTATATTTTTAGGAACATGGGGATAGAAACTAATTTGTACCACCCAGTCACTCCCTAGCACCGCCTACAAGCCCCAGGAGGCATTAAAATTCCACTTGTTGTAAACATTTGAAAAGTATGTTTATTTTTAGGTTTCTTGCTGCGCTGAAACACCATATTACGATAAAAATTTTAACCATCCGGTAACCCCCTAGCATCCCATTACAACCCCTAGGAGCGATTGAAATTTCATTAGTTCTAAACAAACATGGAAAGTAAATAAAAATATACATACTTTACGGTACTTGCTGAGTTCTTATTCCATCCAATCAATATTTCAGATGCCCAGCAAAAGCTGAATCAAAATTAACTCGTATAAGCAAAACAATCTAGAGAAGAAAACACAATATTTCTCCGGATTTTCTACTAGTGAGAGCAACACATAAATGAGACGATACGCAAACTTTACTACCTGTCTGGGAATCTATACTCTCAGATTGCAAAGAATAAAAGACTGAACAGAAGTAAAAAATTTGGCGCAGCACGTCGGTCACGATAATAAAGAAACTAACAGTCTTAAAACGCAAGTACTTCTATTTCATTTTCAATTAGAGTAGGTTAACTATTTTACTTTTTTGACTACCTCATTCTTAGTTTCATTTTGTTACTTTCTGTTTGTTGCCTTTTTGTTTCGGAATTGTTCTCTCAAATCAAAATTATTTATGAGCAATTTAAAGAAACATAATATTTACAGCGAAACTAGCATGATTAATTCACCTTCAATTGCAACGACGCCCCATTACCATGGACGTTCGGCTGGATCAGGACGTGAGTGTCTAAACAGATTTTATTTATATCTAAAGGACGATAAAGATTTGATTTGATACGGCATACAGTGGATTTGTTATCATTATGTAAAAGTCAGACACTCAATTCTAAAACCAAATCTTACCGGTTTATTACATTAGACACAAATGTTTGCCAAAATAAAACGTAAATTCCTTCTTATGAATCTTTCAGCGATTCATTGAATTATTTGCTAAAATAATGATATAAAATGAGTTAATTCAGCAAAAACATTATTCCTCTGCATGTTTTAAGAACGATGACCGATAATACGACCATATTTTGGAGAAGTAAATATCTCAGTTTGGGACGTGTATTTATTTTAAAGTTAAGTCCTAAAGGGAAGACTCTCTTGATATGTTTTAATAATTTCAGTCTCTCATTAGATATTCTATTCTAATACATAATTTTTTTCATAAAAAACAACTTCTTTTATATTGTATATCTGAATCAGTTGAAACAATTCCAGCCTAAGATAGCTAGACGTTAATTATGCATGATATGTATATTTATGAATATAATTTTTATACAATAATAATTTATTATAAATATTCACCTATCTTTTTACATTTTCATATCTTTAACCTATAAATAAGCCTATAACCAAATAATGTATTATGTATAATGTGAGAAGAGGTTTTGGTTTATTAACAATCGCCAGAGAAAATTATTATTATTATTAGATTTTCCTAGACTAGTTTAACATTTTAGGTAATTTAGCTTCAATGTTTTGAGTACCAAATTCTGAATGGCTGTATTATTTTCTTTATATACCTTTATGTAGAGTATAAAATTAATTTGAAATATTTACTGAGAATCGTTGCATAAAAGCCGGATCACTTAAATCGCTTGTGTTTATTTCTGCATAAACTTCTTTATTACACAATATAATCCATTAAAGTCCAGTTCCATTAGACACCTGCATACATATTACAGTACATGTGCGTGTAGCAAAATAACGTTTTGTGACAAAATTAAAGCTTACATTTCTAAAGTAACATTCAAAACATTACAATCTAGTAAGGTGTTCTATGAACAATGTGTTTTTAAATTTTATGTTATTATATTAAAGCTATAATGATATGTATTTGTTCACGTAAGCCTTGACATTTTGGTATTAAAGCATGGGTAAATTTACTCTGTATAATGATTGAGTATAGATGAGGCCTGCCTTTTGAAAATCAGTTTTATAGATACTCCTTACATAGTGTTCTTTAAATGACTAATATGGATACTTTTAAAGATATGTTATGAAATTTCTATAAAAACTATAGCTGACTGTATAACTACAATAACAAGAAAATTTATTAAGGAAAATACTTGAAATAATAAAGGAAGAGTAATTTGCTATTTTGTAGGTTTGGCAAACTCGTTAAATAATGTTCTAAGATTAAACTACTTAATATTTTAGACAGTACTGATATTAAATGGGACCTATATAACTCATAGTGTGGTATGTAAACACAGTGTCTAAGAATCAGCTAGAGAAATTTAGACAAAATATTGAATGGAGAATCCCACAAGGTACCATCCTTGGACCATTATTGTTTAATAGTAACTTGTCTTTATGATTTGTTTGGAACAAAAATTAAAAAGGACATACAAGGATTAGCAATTGCCATATTTATAGTGAAACATAATGTAAAAGTTTGAGAAAGAAATAATTATTTTGTGAATATAAACCATTTTTCTGACACTTAAAATTAAGACTATGATAGAAGCAAAGAGATAACAATTAGAGGTATGAGTCATGCAGCCTTTCTCAGCACACTACGAACAGGAAGAAGACATAAATAAACTCAAGAGATAATCACACCAAAATTAAAAGACGGTTTACTTCAGTAGTTACCCACTTAGATCAAAAACGAGCATCAAAACTAGAGTACACCCAGTCTGATAACTATATATACAGCGTAAAAATCAAATCTGCATCATCTGGGAAATATTTTTATTAATCAATTTAAATTCAGTTTGATTTTGTCAACGATTTTAACAAAAGTTGTAAACCTTTTTTTTCTGCCATACGTGAATATTTTTTGAAATGCCGAAAATTGGCACTATTTCCAAAAACTCTGAAATTGATTAATACGATTTTTTCTACGCCGATTTCAGTGGTGACACTAGACACTGTTAGACTACTCACATCTGGATCGAATGGTTAGAAGAAAAGGAACATATTTTTGGTAGTTTTAATTTGTTCATCTTATGACAGACGAATTTTTAAATTGTATAATAGATGATAACAAATGCGAAGCGTGCCAGTTTCGCCTTTTTTATATATGTGGATATTAGTGTTATTAGATACTGAATAAGAATTTGGAATGCTGTATTTCCCCCTATTATCGATACGCCAGTTAGGCTACCAATCACAGAGTCCCGGGTTCGAATTCTGGCAAGAACATGGACGTTTAGTGGTGATTGTTATATGTTACCGAGAAAGTAGTAGAGGGCTACCACTGTTGAGTGGCACAACATGTTTTGTGGCTGAGCTCAAGTCTCGGCTGCGCAGATGATAATGTCACAGGAAATGGTTGTTGTGTTGATGTTTATGTGTACGTTTCCTGGTTGAGCGGTAGAATAGCTACGGTTAAACTTCGCCAGGATGTTAACATAAATAACGTATTAAAAAAATAGAAAATACATGTTTTATTGACTGCAAACTTGTTTACATGTGTCGATCAACAATTATGTGTCTGCAGACATTACCGTGTGGAAAGAGCTTAAACTAAAGAAGTAGCTGCTAGCTATTAACATAATTGAAGACAACAGCAGGTACAAGATAAAGCTGTAATTAAGATAGTTCTAAATTATCTCTTTGTGTGACGTATAATCATGAAATACCGTTCGCTAAGGAACTGAGTAGTTCACAATCACTATATTTAATATCAATAAAACTGCTTTGCCCAATATTTCATTATTATTATCTTTAAATTATCCAATAAATAGTGCATAGCAAGGAAGGGAAAACATGAAATGACCCACATTGCTTGCTTTCAGTACTCTAGTAAACGAACAAATGAATATGTTCTCTCAAGTCTCAGGGTATTGCAAATTGCAGGAAAGATATTTTCATGTTATTAAAGTTGGAATTTATAAACTTATGATGTACCTACTAAGTTTTACAAATACTAGTTCTTAATATGTCCTCAAATATTTTCCTCATAAAGTTTATGCTATTTCAGGTTCTATCTTTTGAGTATCATGGACGTAGGTAATGAAAAGTTCTGTTATAAATTGGTGTTGTTAAAAAACAATATTATATGTACTAATTGTTCAAACTTTAGATCCACTATTGAACACTAGTAAGTAGTTTATTAAATTTCGAAAATTTTAAAGTTCAAGAAAGAACTACATACACTCACTGGCAAGAAATTTCATTCAACCATAATTTTGATGAAGTTTTATGTTTGAAAACGTTTCCACCCTTGGACCGATTTTAATGACTTCTTAGCAAGATGGAAATAAATGTATATAGATTATCCCGAGTTTTGTAATTTCTAAAAAGAATCTAATAGGGAAAACATATGCTGGATATTATACCAAGTCAAAAACACCCTATGGAGTATTTAGGCAGCGTAGTTATGTTCTACGCGCTTTATATTCAAGCCATATTTATTCTCAAAATTCAAGGAATTAAAATTTTCAAATAAAATGCTGATACTTTTACAGTATTGTTTGTATTCAGGATACTATGCAAGTATTGTCTTTGTTGAAGCAGACCCTTATAACGAATTAGTGAAACTGGAGTTTAAAAGGCGAAGAGGCTTGGACAAAAGCAGGTAAGCAAATGATCGACATTACGGTTTTCTGGTCATTTGGAATCGTGGGTGACAGATACTTTACTGCTATTCAGGTAAGAAGAAGAGGAGATATGGTAGGTAGGGATGAGGAAAACAATGGTAAGAAGACGACTGAGGGAATATATTTACATGCAATAAGACCTACAACAGTCCCAGAGCTGACCAGAAATAACAGAATGCCAGGTACTTCATTTTTTAATGAATATCAGGATTGGGACATTGATGGATGAAGTCAATCATTTTTTGATGAACTTACATTATTTTCTAGTTCACCATATGGTCGTCGCAGATTATACACATGAATGGGTGATCGATTTCGCCAAAGCAATTTTGTAATATGTCCAAATTATACTGGCGGCTTGATAATGGCGTGGGGTGACGTATGCTTGGAAGCTCAAATGAAAATAGCTGTGGTACAGGAAGCCGTTGACATAAAGATACATTAGGGACAACTTGAAAATGCATTTATCAGAAACAACTTTATGATGATGCGTAATAACGACACATATTGCAAGAATTGCATTTTGAATGAGATCGAGATACTAAATATGATTCAATCATTGCACAGCTCATATTGAAATCCCGTTAGTTAAACTATTGGGATGATTCAAAAAAGAGAATATTGAAATGCGGCTTAGGAATGAAGCAGGCCATCAAAATCTTTCTAAGTGTAAAAAAATGTTCAAACATGAAAGATCGTCAAAATTATGCGTCGAACAAATTTTGCCAGTAAGTGAACAATTTAATTTCCATCCATAGTCTACACTACATTTAACTAAACTCTTCAATATAAACATTAAAACTCCATTAGTTTTGCAAAGGCAGACCTCGGATGTCAATAACTCACATTAGGAAGACGTCTCCTGATCTAGTGGTTCTACATCAAAAGCAGTTACAAAATTATAGTACACCATTTTGACTACCAGTCAAAAATAGGTAATAAAAGTATAAATAGTTGATCCTCATGGACATTTTGTATCTAAAGATCTGAGCAATGCCTTAAAAAACGACAGTCTGTGACTAATTTAGTCTATTCTTAACAGTAACAATAATAGTCAACAATGATATGTACAAAGTGTTCTCTAATCGACTAACACGTGTCCCAGGACACTTAGATTATCGTATCGTCGTTATGATATGTATTTAATTTAAATTATTTCAGTCTCGTTGTCACGATGGTGTTATACTTATATATTGAGTAAATTTTGTAAATAATATTGACATTATTAATAAATGTATTTTAAAAAAATATCTATGCGATGACGAAGATGGTTCTATTTGGATGATTTCTACCTCCGCCATTTTGAATATCGACAGAAGTAGGTGTGATATGAAGTCCGGATGTCTCGTGTTTATTCTGTCGCTGATTATTTCCAGTAATTCCACACATTCTTCCTGTAAATTAGGAATACGTTTTAATCGACTGTGCTGTTAATAGTACCTTTCCTGTTCACAAAGTGACAACTTGACTTCCTCAAAAAGGACATAGTCCAATAATTATAAAGATTTCCATAACAAAAAATGTTATCTGAGATTTTACTGATAACTTGTTATCCGTCGAAGATATAAAAGAAATGCTCATCATAAAGAAAAAAGCTTGACTAATTGCCTAACAAAAGTCCTTTTGTAATTCTCTTGTATATGCCATGGTTTTCGAGAAAATCGATATTGAAAAAAATTGCAAAATTTGTATTATTAATGTGCACGAATTTTCGTTTATTTGAAATTTTTTGCGCACGGCCTATAGAAAAAATTAAATTGCTCGAAAACCAAACATGCTAGGAAGAAAAATCAAAGTGGGTTTTAAAGGAGATATAAAATACTCTTTTGTATTTCCATTTTTGATGGCTATTGGTATATAAAAGTAACAATACAATATAGTCACCTCTTGATTTTTGCACTTTTAACTATCCACAGGCCCATAAAAATAACTGACTTTAATATAGGTTATAAATGCATTAGGTATCTTTTAGTTCAAGGTAGCACTTCAATTTTTTTTTGAGTTTATAGGTATATCAAATAACTATTGTTTCTATACATTTAATAGTTAAAAAAATGTATTAAAAAAATATCATCAAAAAATTGAATATGCAACCTTTTTTGGATTTTTTTTTATATGCTGCTAAATTTGTAAATGTGAATTTTTTATTCCTAACTTTTTCTGCATTGAAGTACTACCTTGAACTAAAAGATAATGCATTTATAACTTATATTATAGTCAGTTATTTTTTATGGGCCCAAGAGATAACTATATTATATTGTTATTTCTATATATGTACTAATAAATATCAATAGCCCTCAAAAATGGCAACGCAAGAGAGTATTTTATATTCTCATTAAAACCCATTTTGATTTTTCTTCCTAGCTTGTTTGGTTCTTGAGCAATTCAATTTTTTCTATAGGCCGCGCGCAAAAAATTTCAAATAAACGAAAATTCGCGCGCATTAAAAATACAAATTGTGAAATTTTTGTGAATATCGTTTTTCTCGAAAATCATGGCATATACAAGAAAATTACAACAGGACTTTTTTAGGCAATTAGTCAAGCTTTCTTTTTCACGATGAGCAATATTTTCATATCTTCAACGGTTAATGAGTTACCAGTAAAACAAGGCTTTTTTCACGGAAGGGGTCGTTTTTTTTGGGGGTTGAGCGGCACCCCTAGAACTGCTTTTGTGGTTTTGTGATGTTTAATGCTCGCATTAACAGTTACGGAAGGAAAATCTCAGACAACATTTTTGCGAGCTTCTGGTGTATTTTTTACTTTACCGTCTGGACTAACAGGAAGGTGAGTTTTCATTACCTAATCAGTAGAATTCTATACCAGACTAGGTTTGATTTTTTGATATTGTTAAGTTGTCAGTTTGCTGACAGTTGCAGAAAGAATTTTATTTTTCTATAATAGAAAAGCATAAGCATTCAAATATAACATTAACTCAAAGTAACGAAATCCATTTACATAGTACGAGGGACAAGCCAAAAATATAATGACAACTCCTTTTAAAACAAAATTTGGAAAAACTCAATTTTCTATAAGGGAATAACTTTGTATAATAATTTACCAAGCAAAATCAAAAATGTAAAAGATTTAAACAAATTTAGAACCTATGTAAAAAATATGTTGTTAACCTAAAGTTCTTTGTATATTGATTGCACTATGCATTTTGTTACTAAGTTATCATGTATGATGTATGTGCATGTGTGTGTAAATATGTTTATATACATGCTGTCATTTAAATATTTATGTGTATGTTATTATGTTAATCCCTATATAAACTGTATGGATTCTTGGGAATAAAGTTAAAGTTAAAAAATATATGTTTGGAAAGATTTCGAGTAAGATTATGCAGGGGTTCTGATTACCGAACTCAAAGAAGAAATTAATTTAAATAATTTATAACTTTTTTACTTATTTATCGATTATCTTCTAAAACAATAGAGCTCTTCCTCTAGCTAACACTAATTTACTGTCTAAATTCCAATACAGTTGGAGTTTTTTCAAATTATCGTGCTTCAAAAAAACGTGACGGGCGGACGAACGAACGGACGGGCAGACAGATGGGCGGACAATTTGAAAGTTGTTCAGAATTCGATCTCCAACACAGTGATATGAATTTTTTTCTCTAAGAGAAATACTGCTGGTTTTAGAAGTGTGCCGATCAAATGTAATATACTCTTCGTTTTATATTTGTGAAGAGTGTAATAATACAATAATACAAGTAATAACATATACGTATCACTCCTTAACTTTCTTCGCAAATTTCAAATATTATTTTTGGTTATGAGGTTATAATTCTGTGCAGTTGTAGGTGAAACACCCTATATAAAACATCCATTAAGAATAAAATGGATATCGCGAAGAAAATATAAAATCGCTGAGAAGACGCTGATAAATGTATCATTTTATACACCAAATCATTCATCATTTTGTAGAAAAAAATGTCTTTAATGTTAGCTCTAATATGTCTACTACAACTACAAAATTTACTTTTAATCGATATATGTTGTATTTCCCATGCAAGGACACACTTTGAATATTTAACGATATAATTTTCGTTATATTTAAATAGATAACATTGTTTATATGATTTATTACTGTTAGAGTTTGGGGTAAACTAAATAGTTACTTATTCTTTAATTCATCTTCTTGGGTCGATCTTGTATTCACAAAAAAGCCAACCTTTTTATATGGGCATTAAGAATAAACCGCAACGTGAAACAAAAAATGGGACCTTCAATACTTTATATTTATAAAAGGTGAAACCCTTAACATCCCGGCTAGTACTTTGATATTCCAGCTGTTAAATCATTTATCACTGCCGATCGAAAGGAGAATATTTGATTGTTAGCAAGGAAAGGAATATAAAATATGACCTAATACATTAAACTTCATGGAATGTATAGTAGACAGTCAATCAAAGGATATTCGCCAGCAAACTTTCTGGTGAATGGTATCTGATTTCGGTAGCAATTGACCTCCCAATCTCATAGTTACTGTCAAGAAACGTGTGGGGTATCAAGTTCATTTGTATGATTTAGATGCAATTACGAATTTTCAGATCAATGACTATAAACTTCATTAGGATTACAATTATGTTACAAATAATTTAGTCTATTCTAGGTATGCCAAATGAGTTCACTTCAAATACTGTTTAATATACAAATACATCAGTGCCGGCTTTAGCTATAAATTGCCCCTAGGCCTAGGTGAATTTTGTGCCTCCTATCAGTTTATGGACATTAACCATTAAGATGAAAGGCAAGGGCACCCCCGCAGAGTGGCGCCCCTAGGCCCAGGCCTATGAGGCCTAGTTAGAAAAATCGGCCCTGAAATACATTGTTTTTGATATACATTGTAGTCATAAAGTCTTTCCAGCTTTTAAAATATGGTATTAGGTATATGACAGTAATCTGCTATATGAAGAGTAGGGCCTTCGTTGTTTCATAAGTTGAAAATTTTTGGGAGGGTCAGACGGATTTAGAACATAAAGCGGTAATCGCTAAAAGTCTTCTAGAGTCGGGTCCAGTTTAAAATGACCGATGTATGATAATGTTGCGCATAGGTTTTCACTATCTCTTGCACACAAACTTAAAGCAATAGCCTAAAGACATTGTCAATGTACGTCTACCAAGATTCTTTCCCACTTCTTTTGAGACGGAAATATGAAATGTACACTGAGGAGTGAGAAACATAGTCATAAGCTCAGCGATTCTCAAACTGTGTGATTGACGACGAATACTATTTATTTCTGTTTATTTCCGGTTCTATTTTTATTTAGTAACTGAAAATAAGGAAATGAATGATAATGTTTTAAACATAACATTACATTATTTTTTTTGTACCTATATCGCACGGAGAATTTATCAATTTGTAATATTTTTTAAATAATTCTAGGGAATGCATTTTCGTAAATAACTCGTTTATTTTAAATTTTTCGAAAAACCTCTATTTCAGACTTTTTGTCCGAAAAGGTCCGTGCCTTATACTGGTTATAGAGATTGATCGACGGAATAGTTAATTTTCGATTGTATTAGGAAACTGTTCGGAATTTGTAGAATTTATAAAAAAAAATCAAGTTCTCCAGGATTTGTAGATTCGCTTTTGATTTATCAAATTTCTCACAAACATCAATTAATAGACCTAATCGAGCCCTACAATAGCTATTTTTGAAAATCAAAATCGGACCTTCGGTTTGCGAGTTATTAATTTCTTTGGAAAATCATACTCGGCCCTGGAAAAAATACTTGCGGTCAACGGACCCGGGCTGATAGCAATAGACTTCATTTGCGGCTTAGTACCTTTGATCCTACCAAGTCTCATTGAAATCGATCAATATCCTGGGCAGTTATGGTGCTTCCTAGCCCGATTTCGAGCAAATCAGTTTCATGCAAGAAAATTTAATTTTCATTTGTTTTTCGACATAGTCTCTGGTATACCTATTTGTAGAGCGTTGCCAGCGGCACCATTTCTTTTTCGAAATATTTCGATACGACTGCCCGTTACCGAGTTATTCAATTTTTTCCGAAGTACTCGAAATGTCTATATTACTATATTGGGTACTTCTGGTTTCCGAACGGAGCCGAGTTTTTTAAAGGCCAAGTTTCATCAAAATCCGAAAACGGATTAGGGGGGGGTCTGGATGTGACAGACAGACAGACAGACAGACAGACAGACAGACAGACAGACCGACAGACCAACAGACCGACTGACAGACCGACGGATTTTTCTAAATTCGCTCTAGAGTCGATAGATATGACTTTCATTCCGATCCGACGTTTTTCTCGGGTTTCGATGGTCCACCGGAAAAATACAAAACCTATACTACATTTTTTTTCAAAATTTAGTAACAAGTCCTATCAACAGGAAAATACAACCTTCTTCACTGAACTATATCTGCAACAAATGGAGAAATATATGAAGATGAATTACAATCCTTTATAAGCTCCCATCCATTGGATGTTGTTACATGTAGGGCAACTTACGATAAACTTTGATGACAGTCTTGGCATACAAACTGTATTATTCAAACCTTGCAAGACTCGCGTACCGCACGAGATTTGCAAGCAGTTTGAAGACACAGTTTTTAGCGCCCAGTTTTCTGTACGCGGTTCCTACGGAAAGATTCTCTCCGTCCAATATACTGAATGGCGAGAGCCAACGTGTTAATTATTAGAAAGTACAGCACGTGTTCAATACCTAATATCATTTTGTACGAATTGATCTAAGCAAGGAGATCATTACTTATTTATAAGGAAAGACAAAATTTAATAGGTTCAAATTGATATGGTTAAAAAAGCTTACCTTTTCCTTTGCTAACAATTCATTTGGTGACAATTTGGTGAAAAACATTTCGTCACTTAACTTCCCAGCAATGATAACGTTCTCTCTAGTGGCGTTGAAAAATTCCAGGTTGCAGAAAGTCTGTAATGTGCATAATTTATTAAAATTACATTGTATTTCGCTATCCGAATTTGGTTTTGTTTCTTGAGTAAAATAACCGTAATACAGTTAGTTCAAGCACTTAGTGCATTTTGAAATATTTAAATTTGTATGAATAACCGCAAATGGCCTATCTCAAATAGTCCACTTTATTGGTAATTAGTTCACGGTTCATAGAATGTAGGGTATTGACTTTAGGTAAGGATGACATGATTAGTTATATTCTTCCAGCCATGACTTTAATCTAACAGTTAAAGACACACACATTGTTTGGTCAGCTGCAAGAAAATTAAAACTAAGTTTGAGGAAGTTTTATCATCAAGACTCTGATTACTTTATTTTTGAAATAAATACTCAATATACAGTAAATGATATTGGTTAGTTTAAATTTTTATAAAACTAATTTTCATTGAAACATAAATGGTTCCAAGTTTTAAAACCTAGACATTGAGGAAAATAAAGCAGCTAAGATAATAAATTCTTTACAAGACCATGCTATGGATGTAGACGGTGTTATGATATCACACTTTTTGCCATTCTGTCTTCCTACAATAATACATAATTAATGATTCATTTTCACATCCAAGATATCCCTCACTATCGAAAAAAGCCGTAGTAGAAGCTATAGCTAAAAATACACTATTTTCAAAAACTAAAGGCCAATTTGTTAACTCTGTGCTGTGTCAAAGATAAGTGAGAGTCATATTCATAAGCAAATCTATGAATACCTGCAAAAAGAAATTATTGTCAACTTGTCAGTCAGGGTCAAGAAAAATCATACTACTACAGCATTAAGACATATAGTACTACTACAGCATTAACACATATAGTAGGTGATCTCATTAGACAAAGAGACATTTGTCTTGTGCAGCTGGATTTATCAAACGCTTCTGACACTTAATCATTCAGTACTGTTTTCAAAATTATGTTATTTTCGATTCTCAGCGTTAATGTTAGTTTATCTTAATAGTCCCTGTAGAATATGTTTTAGCCCCAAAAGTTCTGAGATCAGAACGCCAGACAGACATCTTCTTCCAGTGTTCATGAGGGCGGGGAACACGATGGTGATAGTCAGTGGTTTCCTACCCTTCCCCAACTACCCCTAACTCCAGAAAACCGCCCATTTGATCGATTTCTTGGTAGTAGGCATACGGGAGCTTTTTGGATCGGGTCTTTAACGAATTTCAATAAATTAAGTAAAGATTGACTAGTGGAGACTCAAACAACCTCGTGGTTGAAACTACCCCCTCCCCCAATACTGACACACCATCAAAATGTCCCCAGGCGTGCGCTAGCTTGTCGGATTGGGTTTTTCTTGACGAATTTAAATAAATTGGATAGAAATTGACCAGGAGAGGCATAAGCAACCCCCGAAGGTTGAGACTACCCCCTCTATCAATACTGAAATACCACGAAAATGCCATGAACATGATGAAAAATGTTCACCCCTACGTTTTCGAGGGCGGTGATCACAATGATGATATTACAATTTTTTCCTACCCTCGTCCAACTATTCCTAAATCGAAAAAACACCCACTTTTGAGATTTTTCGGCCTGGTGTTTGAAATTACCCCCCCCCCCCTATATACCGAAACACTATGAAAATGCCACCAGGATTGCGAGAGCTTGTTGGATTGGGTTCTTCTAGGCGAATTTAAATAAATTGAGTAGAGACTGACCAGAAGAGGCCCAAGCAATCCCCGAAGGTTTAAACTGCCCCTTCCTTAATACTTTGTACCACGGAAACGTCACGAATGTGATGAGAAATGTTCACCCCCCGATTTTGAGAGCGAGGATCACAATGATGATAATATTTTTCTCTAACACTATTTCGGAAACTACAAATTCCACAACTAAAAATTTTGTCGGAACAAGTATCATTCCAACACACTGTTATGGTATAATACCGCATGGCTTTCGACGAATCAGAAGCCGTTAAGCCACACTTAGTAGTTCGGTTGCTATGGTTACGTCTAGCTTCACATTTGACGTTTTATCGTTTTGATGTTTTTATGTATCATTTTTAAAATCTTGTTAGAGAAAGTATAGTCTACAATACGTTTAGAATGGCATATCCCACACTCGTGAACCGTAGTCCTAGCCTCTGCCTCGGACTACAAACTTTTCGCGCGCGTGGAATATGGGCCATTCCAGAACTTGTTATAGAATATACTATTCTGAAATAGTTTTAGAGAAAGCATAGTCTACAACACGTTTTGAAATGGCGTATTCACACTTGCGAACCGTAGTCCTCGCCTTCGGTTCGGACTACAAACTTTTCACCAGAGTTGATTCTGGGTCATACCATAACTTCTTGTAGAATATATTCTTTTCTCTAACCTTCCCCAACTACCCCTAAACCGAAAAAAACACTCCTGTTTGAGATTTTTCGGTACTAGGTATGTAGATCGGGTGTTTTTTTTAGACACTGTGAAGAACATGACTGCTGGGTTGGGATTTTGGTGTGAAGCTGCCTGTGGGGACGTAGTTCCGCAAACACCAAAACTCTTAGACACAACATTCAAATACCACCCAAACTGGTATTTGAGTGTTGTGTTTAAGACTTTTTGTATTCTTGGAAACTGCTCCTCCACAGACAAAGCTTAATCTGTACCAACATTTTTAGCCTGAAGGACATAGGCGGATGGCCTCACCACCTCTGCTTCTTTTATTATTTGTAAATAAGCAGTAGGTATATTTTCATCATAGCAATAAATTAATTGTCAATAAATTCAATAACCACATTTGCCACTTACCCCATTAACAGCTTCCTCCTCGATGAACTTCTGCAGAACTCGGACGACATCTTGGATAACAACAACAGTGTGATTCCTGTTAAGTTCCCTTTCGTCGACTTCGCTGTATCCCAGAAAAAGGAAAATTCCTTGCGGCAAGGTATAGTCGGTCGGTAATGGCTTCATACAGATAAATCTCCCTGAATAGCATAAACACCTCCCTCTAAAAGCCTGTAATGCTGGAGCGGCGTGGTTGTAGTAAGCGAACTCCGTTTTGCACGGCATTCGGTCTATACAGATAGTTCTGCAGGATAACTTTTCCCCTATTTCACACTCGCAAACGTCAGAACATTCAAATTCGTCCTGATGATAAATCTGAAGGAAAAATCGTGTTAAAGTTTCAACATTTTTTAGGCTACTTAACGGGCGAGAACACATCTTTGTTTTACAAGGATTCTGTTTTAGATATTTAATAAATAACAGGGCTCTTAGAAGTACGTATATAGTTTGATAAAAATAAATTAAATTTCGACTACTTGATAATAGTGGAGTAAAATTAAGATTCTAATTCGTCCAAAAAGAAATTGTTTTAGAGACATTCGCTTAACCAAGATATTATTCAAAAGTGATTTCTCTTAAATACCTCTGGTTTTATAAATTGTTTGAAGAAGAAATATATTGGTCCAGTCAATGAACGCTCAAAAGGGAGGGTGTAGATAGCATGACCGAGAATAGAATTTTTGACTTCAGGGCTGTTTGGAGTGTTTAGGAGGTAAACATACTAAAAGTCCTCGAATCTAGGAGGTGAGCGAGGTGCAGGGAGACACGTAGAAGGTTACTTTTTAGGAAAGGTTACTCTATTAAAAACGAAAGTTGACAAAAGAAGGTTAGTAAATACATTTTTTATCTATTTCTCGAAATATCCGCTAGCGAATATCACAAATTTTTAAAGAACGGTTTTTTACCCGATGCTTTTCGACAAACTTTATTTTCTAGCGCATCAGTTCTTAGTTTTACAGCAATGTCCTCATAATAGTAGTTGTGGAGCAATAGATTTCGTTTAAAATGATTATCTTCAAATTATCAAAGATATGGATATTTTATTGTAGTCAAAATGTTGCATTTTGTTCATAGAAATTACTGTTTTTTTTATGTGTCGATATCTCGCGCATTTTGTAATTGTTTGAACAAATAAGCTAATTTATTTATTAACGATTTGCGAGTTTCCATGGCATTTGTTGCACTCTCCACCCCCGGCAATCAATAAATATTGATAAAAACTACCATTTCTGTGCGGTCTTGTCCCTTCTTACATTTCTTACTTTTTTTACCTCTCCCTTCGCCAACGTTTTTAAAAAATTGCTTAGTAAACAAATGAAATATCTCAGCTAAGGAACGTCGTGTCGAAAAACGAAAGATAATAAAAAAAGAAAAATTTTGAAGCCAGATAGACTTCGATCCGTTAACTAGAACCGGAGCTATAGACCATTTTGCGTTTACGACTGTCAACTTTTTATTAATTAATTTATTGAAGAAATCTTGTGACAACATAAAGTTAATGTATTAAAGTAATTAGTTTTCAATTGTCACACAAATCTATCGGTTTCTCATACATTTTATGCTTTTATAACAACTATTTTATGTATGACGTAAAACGTTTTTTAGTGTTTACGCTTCGAGCGACTTGCGCAGTAACGACTTTGTATACAGTGTGTCCCATTTAAGGGCTAGCCACCCCCGTAAAATTTCTATTTATGAAGCGATTTTTGTGTTTTTTTTTTTCATTATGTAGATTTCGCAAAAAGGGATTAGAAACATGTTCTATTGCTTCCGGAACTCAAATTCATGGCCAACTACGAGCATTGTTTAAGCGCGAAATATTGAGAACTACTATTAGGGATTTTTTTTCTTAGAATATTAGAACGGATTCTTATTCAGGACCACCTAAATACGTACTGCACCAATTTTTGTCATGATAGTAACACAGGGTCGACCATAACATTAAAAATAGTTTTTAAGGTCTATCTAGGCTCAGAAATTTCCTTCTTTTATTATCTTTCATTTTCCAATAATTGCACTTCGATACGACGCTCCTGAGTCGAGATATTTCATTTTTTTACTAAGCAATTTTTTAAAAAACGTTGGCGGGAGGGTAAAAAAAAGACAAAATGGGCAACATCACACAGAAATGTTAGTTACTATCAATATTTATCGATTGTCTCGGGTGGAGAGTGAAAAAAAACTGCGAATTCTATGAACAAAATGCAACATTTTGACTACAATTAAATATACGTATGCCCTTTTGTTGAACAGGAAAAAATAGTTAATTTGTTTATAACAATTCAACGGTTAAAGATAAAAGGTTGATACAAATCTCAAACGACGCGTATTGATAAAATATTCATTTTTTGATATCTGAACTTTTTTTATCCGATGCACCGTTTTCGTCAAAAAGTCAAAAAACATAAAGAAATGAGAATTTTAGCTAAAAACCATTGTTTTTAACATTGAAGCCAGCGTTTTATAATTTTTTAACGTCACCATCGTGCTCAGCGCAATTTTTTCCTATAAGAATAGTCAATAAAATCGCTGTTTTAAATTTCTGACCAAAATCGATGATTTTGACTTTACAACGACCGGCCTAATATGGTATATACGGTTAAACCGTTAGTCGATACCAACTTGCTTATTTTAAATGGAACACCCACAAATATTTTCGACTTTTCGAAATGACCACAAAATTCGCCCTAGACATGTTAGCTGAAGAAAAATCTTTTTAACATACTATTTAAATTTTCCTCAAAGACTTGTAATGTCACCACTTTATCGTTTCTCATGGCACAGTAAACATTAAATTGCTAATGTTCTTGAATATTTCGTTTTCTGAATTCATGAGGATTCGAGTTACTCCAGTGATAGGAATTGTGTCTATTAATAAGTCCATTTTTGGTAAATTTATCATCATCTGTCCATATATTTCCCAAAAAGTAAATGGCACCTTCATGTCTTATTAAAATGAATTCACAAAAATGTTCTCGCGTCAGAAAATCTGTTCCTTTTAATTATTGAACCATATAGAACGAAAATGGATATATGTTTTGACGAGATTCTGTGAATTGAATCCGTGGATAATCCCGATTCCAAGCAGCTTGCCTAAATGACATAATTGGAAATACCCGAAAATACCTCATAATTGCTATTTCTAATAGGCTTCCTCAGAATTCCTTCCTTGAAAGAGCCAAATATCCTAAAATTATCCAATATGCGTTTTACGGTGTATGGTGATGGTTTATGTCCTTGTGGGTATCGAGTAGCAAATGTGTTGCATGTTCTTGATATTACTTTATCATATCAAAAAGTTTATTTTTATTCATCGTAGCATTAAGTACTTAATTAAAAAGAACATTTTTTACAGGTCAAATTTCTTTATCTGTTTTAAACTTTGTATGCAGAAAATACACTGGAAATTTATTTACTAGAGCTTGTCAGTGATTATATTTGCACAAGAATAGCTGTTTTTAGTTTTACTCATTTTAATGTTCGATTTCTGTGTACGGGTTTTGATCTTTTTTCTGAGGTTATTACCAAGGAGTCTCATTGTGTTACTAGAGTATCAGAAACATGGTTAAATTCAAATATCCCTGATAATGGCCTTAATATTCCAGGTTTCAAATTAATTCGAAGTGATCGAGACGGCAGAGGAGGAGGGGTGGCGTGTTATATAAAAAATGATATAAAATTCTCGGTGCTTGCCACCCCACCAATGAATAGTCCGTTAGAACAACTTTGGATCAGTACAAAAATAGCAGGTTAAAAATTATGTTTGGGTACACTGTATAGGCCTCCAAATACAAATTTAAAAAATTGCCTTGATGATTTGGAAAGTGTTGTGGTAAATTTTCTACCAGATTATGATTTTGTAGTATTTGGAGGCGATTTTAACGTAGACTTTTTAAGCCAAGATTACAATTGGGTACAATTTACAAACCTTTTAAATAAATATGAGTTGCATCAGGTAATAACAAAGCCAACTCGTATAAATAATACTTCGGCAACACTTTTAGATCTTATTATCTCTAACTGTAACAAGATTATCTTACACTCGGAGGTATGTAACATGGACGATATCTCAGATCATTCTTTAGTAACTTGCAATTTAAATATTAAACGAAATAAACAAATTACGCTTTTCCGTACTAATTTTGATTATGAGGCCTTCGTATATGATCTAGAAAATGTTAACTGGGACTTTATTTATAGTTTGGAAGATGTAGAACAAATGATAGATTGCTGGAATAATAATTTAACACTTCTATATGATATCCATGCTCCTTTTAAAACGGCTAGAATAAAAAAACCACCTGCACCCTGGTTAACACCTAATCTTAAATTATTGATGAAGAAAAGGGACAAAGCGCGTCTTAGACATAAACGATTGCAGTCAGAAGCCTTTTTGCGTGAATATAAGTCATTACGCAATTTTGTAAACATATGTGTAAAAACAGAAAAAAAAGCATACTTACAGAGCAAATTTAAAACTGATCCGAAAAATTTTTGGCGTACGATGAAGTGGTTAAATATCAACTCGTATGTAGCAAATTCTTCCTCTGATGTTGCTAATCCATCAGATTTTAATAACTTTTTTGTTAATAATGTACCGAAAATAGATAATCATAATAATACATTAATTTCTGAATCATATTTGAATAAAGTAGCTCCCCATATTAGCACAAAATTTGATTTTACGGAAGTAACTGTAGACCAAGTTGAAAAAAAATTAAGTCTTATTAAATCTAATGCTAAAGGTACGGATGGTTTAGATTTGACCATGTTATCTCTAGTTATTCCGCGGTTAAGCGAGCACTTAACTTTCATAATCAATAAATGCCTATCGACTAGTATATTTCCTGGCCAATGGAAGAGAGCAAATATTATCCCCATTCCCAAAATTAACAATCCTACTGATGTGTCACAATTTCGCCCTATTAGCATACTGCCTACCATATCCAAAATTCTTGAAAAAATTGTCCATGAACAACTTAGTGATTATTTAAATATAAACAAAATTTTACCTCCTACTCAGTCTGGCTTCCGTCCCCATCATAGCACAACAACAGCAATGTTACAAGTTACTGATGACATATTTAGGGCGTGCGATGCGAACAAAAATTTATGTTTGGTTCTTTTAGACTTCAGTAAGGCATTTGACACTCTAAATCATAATACACTCTGTACCAAATTACACTATTTCGGTCTCAGTACTACAGCTGTATCATTATTTCAAAATTACCTTTATGGGAGATGTCAGAGGGTAGGAGTAAATAATAATTTTTCGCAATTTATTCACATTAATCAAGGAGTGCCACAGGGAAGTATCCTTGGACCATTACTCTTCTCGATTTACACGGCCGATTTCTATAAATGTTTAGAGTACTGCCAGTCACATCACTATGCAGATGATACACAAATTTATTACTCTTTTTCAGCGACAGAAATTATTCAGGCTGCAAAGAATATTAATACTGATCTGGTATCTATATCCAATATATCTAAGGCCCATGGACTAGCTTTGAAAGATAATAAACAAATCTAGAAAGTCCCAGAGGGTGTAACTTAAACGTGCCGGCCTTTTTTGACATAAGAGAATGGTTAAAATTAATGATTGTTTCCAATCATGGTTAAGTTGAAGGCAATATTTACCAAAAATTATTGAACATTTAAGAAAATCACCAATATATCAAAAAGCTGTAACTGTAACCCTAACAATGCCTATGCTAGAAAAAAGGGAATTTAACTTACATAATTTGATGGAAAAAATATAAAAAAGTTCTTGAGATTTGAATCTGACAAAATGTAACCTGAAAAATAGAACACTGGGTATACTGTTATGGAATATATTTTAGTGAGTGGCTCATCTTGTGTTACTTTTATGTGCCAAAGAGCAAATTAGGATCTCCTACACGACAAAAGTTATAACGGTTCTTGCAAACCATTGCACGCGACAAATTTTTTTATAAAACGTCAAAATTCTCCGAAACTGCTGGGTTTAAGTATAGAGCCAGTTGGTATCGACTCTCGATATAATAGGAAGTACCACATGCTTGTAATTATTTTGGTTCAATTGGCCACACTGACTCAAAATTTTCAAAATTTTTTGTTACATGTTTTTCCCTATATCCTATCTATTCAGTTCACGGTGAAACACCCTGTATTAACTACAAGTTTTGTAGTACTCAGATATAATTAAAAAGTGTTACAACCTCCAGTAAGAAAATTACTTTTGTAAGACAACTCAATACAAATTTTAACTTTTCTCTACTATAATTGTAATATTGACTTTATTATAACGGTTTGTAATCAACAAGAAGCAGTTAAAGCGGAAAATTGAGGTATGTATGTTGCTTGCGGCGGTTCTACGAAGTCGCAAAAGGGACACTGAAAATTTAACTTTCTTAATCCAAGTAATCTCGGAATTCCCAGAATTTTAAATTCAGATTTCGGTTTTAATCTGGGGACAGACTTGAAAATATGTATATGCAATGATGTGATTTAACATTTAGTTGTTTCTGTAGCCTTAAGCTAATTTTATAAAATTGAGAGTTATTTACACGGTCTCACCTTAGGGAGGATCTACTTAACTAGTAACAATATGGAGTGCATTTAGGTTTTGACATGAAAATCGGTGAGACCTGCAATTTTATTACAAAAACTATTGTTCATGGTCTCATAAATGATTTTTAAAAAAGTCGACTAAATTCGGCTGTCAGCTAAACTTTTGGAGGGGCGGCTAAAAAACATTTTTTTAAATATGTTGATATTACTAAAAACTGCTAAATATACAAATTGAAACTAATTAATCCACCTTAAACTTGTCCCGTGTTATTTGTTCAAAAGTTGATGTTGATATAATTTTCTTAGCGGTTAGGGTTCCTTCATCTTTTCCTAATTGTTAGGTTTCTACGTGCGTTTTTGTGATTAGATAACTCAATTCTCCCCAACTTGATTCTTAATACAACCCTCTATGATAAAAACTGCCCTAGTTATGACTACTTGTTAAGCAAGTACAGTTTTATCAAAAGTTAAATTGCATTTCTCTAAATTGCAAGAAATTCATAAGAACTTCTTTGAAATTATTAAAACTATAAGTCAAATGATATATGATATTTCCCTTAAAAACATTTTCTAATAATTTTTTCTCTTTGGAAAAAAAGTGCTTTTATTCGAACATGTCATATACAAGTTTCTCTAAACAAACAAAATATTACAATTTTCTATTGCAAAATGAAGTTTCTTTAATTATCTTTCAAGTGGGACTAACCGCGTTCATATAATAACCCGGTCTTCTATAGCCACCTGACTTTTGTGAAAATTATAGGAAAAACTGAATATTTCTGTTATTGAAAAAACGTATTTTTGAGGTGTAAAAATTGTATAACTAGTTTCTTTAAGTATATTTTCACAACTTAACGATCACTTAGGAATTTTCTTTTTTATTGTGTAAAGTTTCTACTTGGCGCGTATGAGAATCATTTTTAATGAAACATTTTCTTTATAGGATTTTGCAAGCAGTGGAAAGAAAAGCTATCTATGAGAACTAAAGAAGAAACTATATATAAAAATATTAATGAAATCTTTGCATTCTTTCGATAACCTGACTTCTGGTTATGCTAACAAGTAAAAATTCTGAATTGCCATTCTCATTTTAACACTAGCATCCAACCTAGTCCCCTACGGCTAAGCAGGCTAAACTAGTATCTACATGATCCCCTACGATATGTAAATTCAGTTAAAAATGAGAACAAAGGCCTGAAATTAATTTATTTGCGTACCTTGTCTTTAAAAATGTTTTCATTCTAATGAATTACATTTTCATAAAATCTCATTCAGTTTCTTAGAAATGCTTAGCCTTTGAAACGTTTTTCGTCCTTATTGTGGACTCATCAGAAAAGCCTAAAGCCACTCATAACGATGTTCTATGCAAAACTAAGACATTATCCATGAATGGTATAAAATAATTATAATTGACATTGACTGATAAAAAACAACAGATCTTCACCTATCTATAATTATTTTATACCATTCATGGATAATGTCTTAGTTTTGCATGGAACATCGTTATGAGTGGCTTTAGGCTTTTCTGATGAGTCCACAATAAGGACGAAAAACGTTTCAAAGGCTAAGCATTTCCAAGAAACTGAATGAGATTTTATGAAAATGTAATTCACTAGAATGAAAAAATTTTTAAAGACAAGGTACGTAAATAAATTAATTTCAGGCCTTTGTTCTCATTTTTAACTGAATTTACATATCGTAGGGGATCATGTAGATACTATTTTAGCCTGCTTAGCCGTAGAGGACTAGGTTGGATGCTAGTGTTAAAATGAGAATGGCAATTCAGAATTTTTACTTGTTAGCATAACCAGAAGTCAGGTTATCGAAAGAATGCAAAGATTTCATTAATATTTTTATATATAGTTTTTCCTTTAGTTCTCATAGATAGCTTTTCTTTCCACTGCTTGCAAAATCCTATAAAGAAAATGTTTCATTACTATAAGCAAACAAATAATAAATAATTCACTTTTAAACATGCAGAGAATCATTTTTGTTGGAAATATTTGGACGATTTTACAAAATTTCTAATTATTAATTGAAGCAGACAAAATTATCTTAAATTTGCTTCTTGATACGTCTCGATACAGATGAGATTACAACTATATACATTTAGCCAAGAAACGCCATAATTCGAAAATAGCTAATAAAAATGTAAGAGGAAATTTTTTGTAAAATAGTAAAAAATAAGATTTTAATCTTATAATTTTGGCCCGAAATTAGGTATTACTTTTAGATTTCTTGCTAATCAAACTAAAAGTAATTAGTAAATAAAGAAAATAAATAAAATATCGAAAAACTGCGGTTTTTTGAAATTGTCTAATTTGCAATTTATTACAAATAGAATATATTTTTTCTACAGAATTGTATTGTAATTTAACTTTACCTCGTTCTGGGTTGAATATATTTAAGGGAGTTTTTTTCGACAAATTGTAATTTTAAGAAATATGCTCGAAAATTTAGGTGAGATTTTAACTAGTGAAGTATAATACTGTTTTTTTCTCGTAGGAAACTGAATATATTTGGTCGAGAATAGCAAAATATAAGAATTTTTGAAGAACGTAATTTGGATTGGCTTTTTTAATTTTACGATGCTGTTTTTCACTTTATGCTTTATTTTGTATGATTTAATGGGACATTTCGGATATTCTTGTATATTTTTAGAAACCCTTATAGTTTAGGTATGTCCAACCGTCCGTCTGTACAGCACAGCCCTTAAATTCTCTCATTCTTATACCTACTGATATAAAATAAGGTATATAGAGTTAAATTGATGATTCAAAAACAGAAATGAAGAGTTCTAAAAAAATTTTACCCCCTCTCATACAGTGAAAAGTGAACCCAAAAAATATACACTTATCTCATAGAGTGGGGATAGATCTCCTAAAATGTAATATAAAATGTTTTAGGATATTATAATTTTACCTCTTCAGTCAATAGATATTTGTTTGCGAAGTCATTTTTATCCCCCCCTGTAGTTTCTAAACCGTCGATGCAAAAATATCTGAAAAAATTCCGGAATGTACTTATTAGCTAGTACGTTCAAAGAAAATTATAACGGACGCTGTATCAAAAGTACTTTCTGAAAAATTTTTAAGGCAGTTTTTAAAGAACGAGCTTTGTCAAGGTGAGATAGCTCTTAATACGTAGGTGTACGGAACAAAGTTGAAGAGAATATTAATAAGTATGTCTATGGAACCCTAATATGTGCATGCCTAACACGGTCTTGGCCAGTTTTTTTATTCTGTGTTCTCGATCGAGTTAGAATTCACAAACTCTCGGACTCTTAAGTAAAGCTGATAAGCAAAGAAAAAACAGTTCTTAGCTATTTGTCTACACCCCTTATGTTTGTTGATGATGACAATATTTGGCTCATCGCAGCATGTTAAATATATGGCGAATGCGCCGGTACGACCGAACTTGACAAGCTACTACTTACGAATTATGCATATTATGGACTCGTGCATTCCCATCTCCGATACTTTATTATTCTCTGGGGTGTAGGCGCAGAAATGCAAAGTGTTTTTATTTTACAAAAAAAAAGACTTATTGCCTTACGTTTTCGCTCATGTCATTAGATTCATGTCGACCTGTGTTCATAGAAAATAACATCCTAACCTTACCTTTAATTTTTGCACTTGAGGCAGACATTTTTGTCTACCAAAACAAAAATAAATTTACATTTAATTCAAATCAGCACACATACAAAACCCATGTAGTTAATCAGACTTCTATTAATAATTATAATCTGTCACTTTTTTGAAAAAGTTCGTATGTCTGTTGTGCCAGCATTTTTAATGTACTCCCGGTTGGCATAAAAAACCAGCAGAGTTTTTCAGTTTTTCAAAAATAAATTAAAAAAATATCTAATAAATAAATGTTTTTATTCCATTCAGGAGGTTCTTAGTAATGTCCGTCACTAATGGATTTATTAAAAACGTAGCATCATATTCTGTGTAGCTCAGTGTTCAATATTTCTTAGTGTATAAGTATTGTGTTTTATTAATTATGCTGTGTATTATACAGGGTCGGACCTCGATATCTCGAGTTGTACGATAGCTAAAAATAAAGGAAAAATTGCAAGTAAACTAGATAAAAAACTATATAACTGGAAATTATTTTGGAATATACAGGGCGACCTAAGATGAAAATTACAGGACCAAGTGCCTTTTTTAAAAAGGAATACTATATGTATATCAGTACATTTTTTGAAGCCTCTTTCTAGACTCTATTCATTCCTATATTAGCATTGAATATCTCCCGACCACTTGGATGTAATGATTTTTTTTGTGGAAATAATGCAATTTGCAGGTGTATATTAAAAAAATCACCACAGTCACAATTATGGGTTTTAAGAAAAACTTAAGCGAATACCAGTTACGAGACATCTAATTAATGTTTTTGAATCTTTTCATTTCCTAAAACTGTACAGGGCGGCCAAAAATTATTTTTCAATTAGGATCTTTTTAAATTGAATTTCCTCAATTTTTTCAAATGGAACACTCTGTATATCCTTCAACGATGTAGAAATGAAAAACGAACATTTTTTGTAAGTACTTCCCTATGGCTAATTGCAACCAATTTCGTTTTATTGAGCAATAATTACAACATTCAAAAATGAACTTAAAAAGAGGTTTCTTCAAATTATTCAGTAGAAAAATTTATAATGGATGTTCCACATGTTCCCCATTTTGATTGACACATATCTCTGAGCGCTTTTGAAATGAGGTTCCCACTGTTCCCAAAACTGCCGGTGTGATAGATCTAAAGGCAGTTATTATTTTTGCTTCATATTTTGTACTGTTGTTGGTATGTCTCTATAAACAATTTCCTTCACGTATCCCCATAAAAAGAAATCCATTTTTGAAAGATCTGAGAATCTAGCAGATCATTTAGTGGGTCCATTTCTTCCAATCCATTGATGAGGGTACGTATTATTTAAGTGGTCTCTAACTGCATTTAAATAATGCGGTGGAGCACCATCTTGCTGAAACCACATCCTATATCGAATTCTTTCAGGAAGATTTACCAATAATTGTGGCAGACAGTTTTCCAAAAAATGAAGATAAATAACTCCAGTCAATGTACCATCAAAGAAATGTGGCCCTGTTACATGTTCTCCAATAATTCCTCCCTAAACGTTTATAGACCATCTGTATCAACTTGCATAAAAAAATTAAGATTTTCCAAAGCATAATGATAGAAATTGTGCATATTAACAAATTCATTGTTGTGAAAAGTTGCTTCATCAGTGAATAAAACGTTATTGAAGAAGTTGACATCATCTTGCATTTTACCTCTGACCCAATTACAAAATTGTAGGCGCCTTTGAAAATATAGTTCCTGGTGCATTTGAATATATGTATGCAACTTATTTGTTTTTAAGATTCGACCCATAGATCTACTACTTATTCCTACTAATGAGCTCACTTCTCTTTGACTAACATGGGGATTCTCACCAGCACCACAGAAAACTCATTTTCTCCGTTCACAACACGTTTGATTCTTTCACTTTTTTTACATTCGACATTTTCAGTTTTTCAGCTAACAGCAGGAATTCTTCTTTCAGGATAACGTTGATGATAAATTCGATTGGCAACTAAACAATGTCTGTCTCACTCGCCCAAAACAAAAGTCATGTCTACAAGGTTCGCTTTATTAAAATACATATTGTAAAATTTCAAATATTTTAAATTCAATACAAATTGTAACTAACGACCGATAAGTATGATAAAGGCTCCGGTGTACACGACAATTTGTATCAAATTGAAGTTTTATTGCTTGTCGAAGAACGAAAACGGCAAATAAATGTACAAAAAACATTACAGTAAAGGACCTGTTAAATACTATTTACTCATTTCAACGGATTGGAAGAAATGGTCTCACTAAATGGGCTCATTTTAAAATTGCATAAAGACGTTTGTCAATCAAAATGGCAACACGTCGAACACCTATTATAAATTTTTCTAAATTATTTGAGGGAACCTCTTTTTTAAGTTTATTCTTGAATTTGACACTTATTTATTTATAATAGAAAATGGTAGCAATTAGCTATAGGGAAGTACTTACAAAAAATGTTCCTTTTTCATTCCTACATTACATCGTTCAAAAATATACAGGGTGTTCCATTTCAATAAATTGAGAAAATTCAATTTAAAGAGTTCTTAATTGAAAATTAATTTTTGGCCACCTGGTACAGCTTTAGGAAATGAAAATGAATGTATGAACATTAATTAGATGTTTCGTAACAGGTATGCACATTGCACATACACAAGTTTTTCTTAAAATCGGTAATTGTGACTGTGGTGATTTTTTTAATATCCTTCTGTAGATTGCATTATTTCGATAAAAAATTTAGTTACATCCAAGTGGTTGGGAGATATTAAATGCTAATATGGGAATGAATAGAGCCTAGAAAGAGGCTTTAAAAAATGTACTGATATACATAGCATTCCATTTAAAAAAGGCACTTGGTCCTGTAATTTCATCTTGGCTCGCCCTGTGTATTCGAAAATAATTTCCAGTTATAGACTTTTTTATCTAGTTTACCCGCAATTTTTTAAAAAATTTCTAGCTATCGTAAAACTCGAAATATCGAGGTCCGACACACTATTGCCCCTCCCTGTATATTCTCTTATTATTTGCTGTAATTTTTAATTTACTATTGCAGCAATTTTTAAATATTATTTTATGCTATTAACGTGTGTTCAAAACGGACCTATCACATATATACTAACGTATAGCCAAGTGGATAAAGAATTATTATTATTATTATTATTATTATACGTTGAAGTTGCTGCTTTTCTTCATTTCTCAAATTTTAATTAAAATACTGTATTTTTTCGGAAACTTACTTAAATATAGTTCTACACCCCTTATCTTGAAATGATCAGAATATTTGGACGATCGCAAGATGTTAAAAATCTGGCGAATGCGCCGGTACTACATAGACACCTATTAATTTTACGCTCGAGTTCCTGTAAATCTCCATTTCTCAAATTTTAATAAAGACACTCCATTTTCTCGGAAACCTACTTAAACATAGTTCTCAGGTATTTCTCTACACCCCCTATGTTGATAATGACTGGAATATTCGTATTATCGTAGGATATTAAATTAATTTAAAAAGCTGGCGGATGCGCCGGTACTACCTAGACTGACCAAACTACTATTTATGAATTTTAGGCTCAAGTTGCTGCAAATTTTCTTCACTTGTCAAATTTTAATTAAGATACTGCACTTTCTTCGGAAACTTACTTAACATTTCAACTTCATTTGACCATTGAATTTAAATTAGACATTTCGGGTTGGAAAATGACATTTCAGGTGACATTTTTTTAACAGTAAAATATTTACCAATATATTAAAAACCACGTCCCTTAGACATTTGTCTTCTGACAAGAATTTTTCGTTTATTGCAATTTAAAAATTTAGTAAACGGTATATTGGCTTTTGTTCATTCAGGAGGATGATTGTCAACAAAATAGTATACAAACCTTGGTGGAAAGTTTCATCGCTGTTTCGAGAAGTAGTTGACCTCGTCGCTTCACGCTTCGGTCAACTGTCTCATCTCTCGACAACAATGAAATACTTTTCACCTCGGTATGAACTATACACAAACATTTGGTTTTACTAATTATTGTTTATGCCCGAAACAATTTTGGACTTTATGAAATTTGCTTCACTATATCACATTTTATGTCTGATTATTAAGCATTACTAACTAAAATTAATTTCATTAATATGCCGGGAAATAGGTACCTTCTATTTCCAACATTTATATTTTCCTCGTTCAAATTTTCGATAATTCTCTTGGTAATATTACATGAAAAATAGTCAACATTTAAATTAGTTTACGCCCTACACTGGTCCTTCTGTGTTTAAATAATAAAACAGGCATATAAAATAAAATAAAAACTTAAAATTGACTACAGTTCTGTGTGACAATGAGACAACGTTTTATTTTTCTATGTACCTTTGGTAAAATATAATAAAGATTATAAGCAGGCACTCAGTGAATACGTCTATTGTTGTGAATACTGGAGGATATGAACTATTATTCTCAATTGTTTATCTCTCCTAAATTACATTATGTATCTCTTCGAGTTATTACAGTCCTTTGTGCATTTGAGATCATTTGGATATTCAAATTACCGTTTACTTTGTAGTACAGATTGTTTTAACTTCAAGGAATATTGAATTGTTTAACATTGACTTGCCTAGTTTTACAACATAGGAAGACTGAATTAGCGTTTATTCGTTTATCTTTTTTGAAGAGTTTTATGCTATAGTCCTTCGACAATAAAAAAATTTGTGGAAGTAATATAAAAATTAATTTCTATTTTCTATTATCTTACATTCGCCTTAGGTCCAAATTTTACTACAATTTATTACAGTGCATCCAATTTACAGTATATTGCACATATTTTAGGCTAGAATTAACTTATAAATTAATTGTTGCCTTAAAGCATGGCCGATAAGAAAAGTGATATGAGAATTATCTTTAGTGGTGGATTCTTAATAATAAATGAAACTAATCATTACTTAATAGTAGACACCTTGCTGGTTTAAAATATCTGCCGCTGCACCTCCAATAACTGGAAGTAGTGTTCCCTTAGGCATTATATTAGTAAATAGAGAAAATTGAATTTTTCGCGCGTTTACAGCGACATTCAGTTAGTTTCCTCAGTCATATACAGGGTGTTCCTTAATGACGTGCTAATATTTCAAGGTGTGATTTCTTAGGTCATTTTATGAAGAAAATGAACATATGGCTTCAGTTTCTTGCTACAGGGTGTTGAATTTTCTTTTTTAATCGTTGTTTTTTAATAAGTATCTCAGACAGTATTTTAGATATTATTTTCAATTTTGGTATGTGTTCATAGGATATAGAGCCACATATTTTAATTAGAAAAACAATTTTATCGCTACACCAGTGGCATCCCTGCGGGCATGTCCTCTGATATCTATTACCAAAAAAGTGTGACGTGCTTTCCTCCGGTTGCCTAGCGCATAGACAAGCGGAAGCGTCACTTTAGCGCTGAGCTATATTTCGGTTAAATTCGGTTAACACTAAATATTACTGATACCAAATAAATAAAACGGTTTTCGGATTCGGTGCGGTGTTTAACCTAAGTTACACTCGGATCGGAAAATAAAACGGTTATCTGATTCGGAGCGGTGTGTAACCTTCGTTACACTCGGTTCGGAAAATAAAACGGTTATCGGATTTGGTATCAGCTTACGGCGGGGATTATTCTGCCTAGACGGACAGCCAGCAATAATCAGAACGGTGGTATTTCGGTTCGGTTCGGGAATGTTGAAATTACATCACACTTTATGCGGTGTTTGCCAAGCGCCCCAAACTCCACAGCTGGGTGCCTTGATTAAATGAGTTTCGGTTCGGCCACGTGGTATCTTGTCGGAGTTGAAATGGAAAATTTCAATGTATCAGAATATAAAGATGGTTAATTTAATTGCGGTGGCCTAGATTTGGTGCTCAATTCCCAGACTATAATAAATTTCTAAAAAGTTATTTCAAAGTAATGAATTTTATTTCAATTCGTATCTATACGAAATACTCAGTACCATCACAAATGGTCTCGATTAAAATAATATAAACGGTAAACGGTATTCTGATTTTCTCTTGATATATCATCTATGTTATTTTTCCCTCTGGAAATTCTTTGGGACATAGCTATTTGGATACAATCGGGAGAATTTAACAGGTCCTAACTAGGACATCCTTACTGTAATAATATTTAAATTTGAATTAAGATTTATATGGCTAAGTCGGAAAATGATAATTATATTTTGATACATTTAAATGGAAAAGATTTCAAATTATTGCTTTAAAACACACATTTTATTGAATTAGTCTTATCGGTGTTAAAATAAAAAACCACGACAAGAAACCAGCGGCGATGATAAAACGGTGTATTTACATGTGGTGAAGATTGGAAATAATAGTCAACTTGACTATTTGACGGACCGGGCAAAAGTGATATTCAAATCTGCTCTAATGGAACTCATTTATGCTGGCTGACTTACCAACGCCCTTAGTATCAAATCTTGTAATTATTGTTCATATTGTAAACAGTCCTCTCACAACCGGATCCTTTACATATTATATACATAAAGTAGAAATCCGTTTCACGGTTTCAGCTAACTAAATTAGGAGAAATCTATAACAATGATTTTAACATATGTTCGAACGAAAAGTGGGGGGGCAAATAACGAAGTATATTACTAATTTAAATTTCATTTTTGGCAATAGAAAATTCACCTCGTTACAAAAGTGGCACGCCACTGACATTTTTCCATGTCGATATTTTTCCTGATTAGCCTGATCATTTCTACATGAAAACAGTCTCTTGCGTTTTCTTGTCAGACGGACCAGACCAATCATCTATAGTGTATTTTGGCTTGCTGAATCCGAATCCAGTGTCACTTTTACTCCTTCAGGTCACAATTTTTTTCTATACTCAAAAAACAGTTAGAAAAATGTAAAAAGGGAAAACTGCATTTTTCAAACGATTTTCTGAGGATAGAGAAAGATTGTGACGTGGTGGGGCAAATTCAGCAAGCCAAAATACACTGAACATGATTGGTCTGGTCCGTGTAATCGACAATTTTTTTATGTGTGCCCGTGTAAGTAGTTTCAATGAATTTAATCGTTTTAATCAAGAACTGTGCGTCTGACGAGAAAAACGCAGGAGACCGTTTGTATGAAGAATTGATCAGGCTAATCAGGAAAAATATCGACATGTAAAAATGTCAGTGGCGTACCATTTTTTGGTAAAAAAGTGAAAAATATCAGAGGACATGCTCGCAGGGATGCCACTGGTGGAGTGATAAAAAAAATTCTAATTAAAATATGTGGTTCTATATCCTATTGGCACATACCAAAATTGAAAATAATGTCTAAAATACTTTCTGATATATTAAAAAATAACGATTAATAAAAAGAATTTCAACACCCCGTAGCGTGCATATGTTCATATGAACTTTTCTTCACAAAAAGATCTGAGGAATCACACCCTGAAATATTAAAACGTCATTAAGGAACAACCTATATTTTTGTAAGCACCTGTACAGCGAACGTTTCTATTAAAACTCAATTTTAAACCTACCTTTCACTCTCTTAACAATAAACCGGTCTTTATTATATTTGAAGCATAACTTCGAGTATGTAAATTATGCGATCAAAATCTCTGTACTCAGAAAATCTCAATTTTAAACACAGTGCATCATGTGCATGTATCTATTTAAATCCTACGAAAATCTTTGAAAATTCAGATATAGAGGAAATATGACAAAATCTGACAGGGGTTTGCCCCTCGTGTAACATGTTTCCTATATGGAAATATGACCCAGTGGCACAGTCTTTATGTGTTACTCTTGAGTCCCGCCCAAGTTCAAATCCTAGCTAGATTATGGACATTCAGTGACATTCTAATGTGATGCCGAGTCGGTAGCAGTGAGCTAGACTGTGGTTGAGTGAGACAACACGGCTAGTCACTAGTACCTCTCCTGAGTTCAAGTCTCAGCTGCAGCAAATGGCAGGTGGAATGGTTGTTGTCTTGCTGTTTGTTGTCCGTGTAACTTGGTGGAGTCGGAGTAGCTATGACTAAACTCCGCCAGGACGTTATCAAGGTGATAAGATGAATCCTAAATTCTGCGCCTAGATGGCGCTAGCGATTACTATGATTATCTAGTCTTATAAGCATATTCAACAAGTGTGAAATATAAGAGTTTGTTTTATATAACGGATAAAGATAGTGCGAATGAAGTAGTACTTGAACGGCTCATCTTAAATTTTGAATTGTATCGAAGTGGTCCCATCTACTAAAACAGCATTGTACCAAAATCATGATTAACAATAAGCTATTTTTGGTAAATTGAGTTATGTTATTTAACTGAAAATAAATATAAGTTGTACATACAGTGTGTAACAGCGCAATAATTCTTTTGTTTTTGCCCGTTTTGAATCAAACTGATGTTAAAAGACAGGTCATTAATCTATTTAAGACAACAAAATCACCTTCCATCTTTAAATACAAGGCCATCTAAGATATCAAATTTTATGAAAAAAATCATCAAACAATTTTGTTAACAATACTCGAAATCATTCAAAACCCAGAATCCGAAGTTTAGTTAAATTCCAAAAAGGTATGAACAATAACAGAAAGCAAATTGAGTCATGCATTAGGGCTGATGGAGGCTTGATAGAACATAATATTTAATACTTTTGGTTGTATTTATTATTCATTTGTGTAAATTGTTTCAAAAAAATAAATTTAGAAAAACTGATTTCTTTAGAATTTAACTAAACTTTGGATTCAGGGTTTTTGAATAATTTCGAACAAGTTTTGTTAACAAGTTGTTTTGATAAAAAAATGCCGACTATGATTCTTTGATTTTTTTTATAGAAGTTAAGTGAAAAACACTATTAAATGTGGGAGGTTTATGTTATACGAAAGACATACATGCTGTATTTTTTTGCTAAAACAACTGTTTAAATGAAGAACTGGTAAATAAATTAAACATAAGTTACGAATATTATTTTTACTGGAACGAAGATCGTTATAATCCTGTCACTGGATGAAAAAATATAAATACACATACTAGCAGTCAGTGGGCACAATTTTGTTTAAATGAAAATTGCTCGGAGCAATACTGAATCTTGAAGGCAAATTAGCATCGAAATCAAACATTTCGAATTAATCCCATATTTATTGGCATTTTTGAGTCATATATGTTCGAGATCAGCATATAAGTCACTAGCTTAGAACTTAAAACTAGAAGGCTTGTACATTAACTGAAAAAAAATAATACTTCACGTATTCGGTGACTTAAGAAAATACAAAAAAAATAATCTAGGGTGTCTCAGGGTTGCGGGCAAATTAAGCCTGGCACCTCACTACAATCTCATTGTATACCTCAAAACCTACTTTTGACGTAAGTTTTATTCATGTATTCGATGACACAAAAAATCGTGACTAGAATTCAAAATTCCATGACGCGGGCAAAATTAGCTTATATGAAAAGTGGCTCACTTTATGTCTGTGGTAGTACTTACCCACTCACACAAAGTTTTTCATGTATCTTATTCGTAGGAAATCTGTACAGCCGGGTTTCCACCTAAAATTCTCTATGGAGAAACGGCACCGCTAGGTGTGGCTAATGGCTACTCTACACGTTGGCCAATGCATCAACACGCTGGCACACGTATTGGGCGTTATTGGCAAGGAAACTGGTAATCTGTCCACACGCAAGGACATTTAGTTTGCTTCGACGCAGGTCAATATCAACAATGGATATCATGAGGGTAGCGACTGCTGCGATTTATTTATTTATTGCTTATAGGTACTACCTAGGTGCTTCGCACAATGCGCAAGCAGCGAACATGCTGCTAAGGGCACACATGGCCCGTGTCACGGCGTATTACGACAAGTGGAAGATTCGTATCAACGTTGCGAAGTCGGAGGCCATTCTCTTCACGCGTCGGTTCACTGAGAACCGCATTTTGACACCAATCTCGATCCGGGGTCAACAAATTCCAATAAAAAGGTACGTGAAGTATCTGGGGGTGAACTTAGACAAACGACTGACGTTTAACATTCACATCAACGAGACTATACGTAAGGTCTACTCCATGTCCAGGAGTCTGTATCCGCTTCTGGCAAGGGGTAGCGGACTAGACAGACGAAATAAAACATTATTGTATACGATGGTGATCAGGCCGGCCATCACATACGCGGCGCCGGTGTGGTGCAGCATCTCGGCCACGACAATGAAAAAACTCCAGGTCCTGGAACATAAATTTATGCGCCTCATCTCAGATTCGAGCAGGTACACCTCCCTCAGAGATTTATATGATCGTTGCAACGACATAACGCCACTAGCGGACTTCGTCCGGGAAACATCGCAGAGATTTTATGCCTTTCAACTGGGCGACTGTCCGCTAACACGCAACATAACCAGAATCAGAATGCATAATGCCCCATTCCAGATCAAACACCCCCTACCATACCAGGCGTTGCCTATCTTTCGGCAACCTCTCTAGCCACACTTTCCTTAACCATAACTTTTCTCTATCACACACTTTTCCCTTCACACCTTTATATATTTATCTATCCTTTTCCCCTCTTGTCTGTTTGTCAATTGTTTTTTTTTTTTTGTTTTTCTTTGTTTTTTTTTTCTTTTTTTTTTCTTTTTTTGTCATTTTGTTCTTTTTTGTTCTAAATTCATTTTAGACCGAAAAACCCTTTAAAAATTGTAACTATTAAAAAAAAATCTTAATTATTTGCCTTCCCTACCTTCCCGACGGCGGGTAGACCGATGGGTCCAATTGCTTCGAACGGGTTTTTTCGTTGAGTTTTTTCCCCCGTGCCAGAAATCAAAATTTAATAGTACTTAGTACCTTGTGCCCCAATAGTTTTTAGAGTGTTAATTTTAAATGTTTTAAATCTGTAATACAGATATTATTAATTTTAATGTTAATTTTAAGCCACCACCGGCGGCAGGAGTTTTAACTTTTTGTATTCATTTTATTGAGCCAAACCGGTCGTGATTCGCCCAACCTTACGTACACCACGACGCTGCGCGACGTGGTTGTCTGGTTGGTTCCTAATCGCGATTCGGGGAGGCAATGTTTGTATATTATTAATTTAAAATAAAATTTGTTATGATGATGATGATGATGATGATGATGGTACTACCTAGGTGCGCATCATCACAGAGTTATAAAAAAATAGTGGAAAAAAGAAGGTGGTGGATGCACAGCACAAAATATCAACAGACAATTCCTGCGGGAGCACTTCGCACACTAGGCCAGTGCAGCCAACGTGTGGACGTGACCACCAGCGTCCGCCAGCGCCGAAGCCAGCGATCTTTGATGTGTCTTGAAACACCGACACCCGACAGATCGGTCGCCAACGCATGAACCAGATCTGCCAATGCCGCTAATACCACTAATAGTCCCCTCTACACGATGGCCATAAGCATTGGCCAGCACTAGAGAACGTGTAGAGGAACCTTAAAAGTAGGAACAATATGGTAGAGTTGTTTTAAAACCTCATGAGCTGTGACCTTCATATGCGCAGAGACATAATCCATCCTGTTGACTCAGTTACACTTCTTAAAAATATTATATTTATTGTTTACAATTTGTCCCGAGCTCTTGTTTATGTATACAGCAAGGCAGCCTCCAGTGTCTTCACAAACATACTTATTACTCAGATTAAACTTTGCCTTTTGCGCATTTCGCGGCTCATGAGATTCTGAAACACCTCTAGTATTGTCATAGTATTGTAGGTATGTGCGCCATGAGACGTCACTACAGAGTGCGTTTCTAATCAAATGCTAGTATCTGTGTTGCTATTGATCCAACTCAGCCGAATTTTTTTCTGACGCTATTTGCATCAGTTTGATTCAAATCGGACAAGAAACAAAACAATTATTACGTTCTTACACTCTTAAATGAGACACACTATATATAAATATTGTTGAAGAATATTTTTGGCTATAACATGCTTATTAGGGAGATTTCTCTTTGCTTGGCGCGTTACCGGGTACCCACAGATCTCATGCCTGGCTCACTCTTAATACAAAAAAGACGTTACAAATAAACACTATAATGTATTCTTTTTCTCAGATTAATTGGCCTTACAAGCAAAGTGTTTTGGCTACGAATATATAACTTTCTACGATAAGATAAAAATAAACCGAATTTTTGAATATATAGAAAATTACACACGTAAACGTAAATATAGAAGAACCAAGGTACTTGTTACAGATACCTAATTATGCATTATAACTTTAATATAAATACTAAATTACTTAAAAAATCCCTAACAAAATTTGTAATTAAAAAAAAAAACAAGAAATTCAGATTCACTTGCGCTACTAATTTATGTGAAAGGAAGGCTAGTAAGGAATTTAAAAAAATTATAATATACATCTTATACTCACCCTTTTAAAAGAACCTTCTCTTATGAACTGATTTGGAAAATGAGGCCTCTGCACAACACATGACCCTGAAAAGATTACGTTATATAAGTCACGATGAGTGCATGTTTATAATGATATGAAGTATATTTAAATGAAACGTGTATGTCAATGACAATGTTTGTGAAGAGTTGAAAATGGGAAAGAAAAATGGAAAAGGTAACTGGTATAAGTTTACTGATATAATACTACAATTGGTCAAAATATAGTTCATTATTTTTAAAGCACTATCAGAAATATATATTGCGTTTAATTTTGAAAACCACGAATGCGACAACAGACATGGTTTTCGCAGAATCTTGAATTATACCGCTCCAAGAATAATCTACAAATTCTTGGTTAAGAATGGTTCGCTTCGTTATCGAATTCTTTCATAATAATAATGGTTACATGTCGAATTTTAACTTTTTTCGATTTCTAAAATATTGTATTCTCATAGAGTGGAATTTGACAATGAACCTGAATATATAGTCGGAGTCAAATTGGATGCTCACCATTGAGATCTCGGAAACCTTAACTTACAGAAGATGTTTAATTAAATTCCCATTCATATTAAGACACACGTTTATTCTTCTGTTAATGTTATTTACTGCACGCCTAATGACTTTTCTACGCAAGGACGCACAAGAATTTGCATCAATTTTTCATTATTGATGCATTCCTTGTACACTATGTTTTATAAAGTACCCAACAAAATATAATCACACAGTGTTAAATCAGGTGATCTGGCAGGTCACCTCATTACACCTTCATCTGGTCGGGAAATTGTTGGTCCTGTTATAGTATTTCTATTCTTAATTTGAAAATTAATTCTAAAGCGTTGCTACCAGGATAAATCATTACAAAGCATGATGTGATAGAAAGCACCCTAGCCCGAGTATTGCAAACGGTATCCGTATATGAATATAGTTCACCAGATATGTTATGCGCTTACCTCAAACGAGAGATTATTTACGTGGTTCACCATTACAAGTCCGTTTTCTGCATTTGGTTCATTGTTTATATTACCGGCAGCATAGCCGTAGGTTAAATGATATTTATTTACTTTTATTGAATCATATATGGAGATGTTCATTAAAGAAACTAACATTCTTTATTTATAATAAAGTGTATTATTTATAAATAAATGTATATCAATTAATATAAAGTAGTAAAATAATATTTACAATAACTAAAAAGTTATTTCAAAAATTGTGGGTCGACACTCATGATCATCGCTCTAGTCATAAAGTATTCCTTTGTCGGTCTTTTAAATTGACTTTAGAGACACTGTACATCTTGTTACGCTTCGTTAGTTAGTTTTAAAAAATATTGATGTCATTATACAAAATTTATAAATAATGTTAGGTAAATTAACAACTTAATTACTAATAATACAAGGTTTCTTGTAGTTTAATTCAAAAAACTAAACTTACAGGACCGCATTCAGGCAACATGTTATAATTAAGTAATGGTTTAAGTGGCATGAAACGTTAAAAAATAATTAAACGCGACACATCATTGACAGAGTGCTTTTCAAAAATGATGTGGAAACTCCAGGTTCGTATTTAAAATTTTGAAGTTGATGATGGTCCTGAGGCGACGTAAAGTATCGAAAGATACTATAGGCATGTAGAGCATTGTAAAGTGCGCTAAGAGAGTTGGAGGATTTTTGATAAGCTCAATAATTACTGAAATTTTTCGAGAAATAAGTCCATAATTCCAATAATTGCCAAGATATACATTTGAAGAATTCCCGCTACTAACAAAACTTTTAGTGACTAACTTTTGATTGAAATTTGATCCCTATCCCTGTCCAGAAGCTGGACAGGAACAAGGAAGGACCTGAGGCATTCGAGGAGAAATATTAAATTTATTTCTTGTGAGACGTTGCCAATACTCACTTATTTTATCATTGTTGAGGAAATTTCCAAAAATTTGTTCTCTGATTTATCAACTATAAATGAAGGAAACAGTGAGAGCTTGAAGGTAGAAGAAAAACATTGACGTATATAATACTTGAATGAATACTCACATTCGAGATAAAAGTAGATAAGGAAAACGGTTTTGTATTGAAATAATTGCACGCCACCATAAATGAATAAATGTAAAGAACTGCATACAATAAAATCAACTCATATGGAATGTGGAGTATAGTTGCTACCGTTGATACTGTAAAATACGACACACCTATTCTGCAGCCACATAAAAGGCTAGCAGTTCACAAAAATTGGCACAAGGAAAGAATTTAGCATATTTCAAAACTAATCGCAATAAAATAAAAAGTTACAAATTCAAGTTGCAAAAACATTTTCTTCTTCATTTCCATCAATATACAGGGTGATTCATAGTGAATAGAGTATTAGAAGTATATGGAGAAAGGGTAAACATATCCTTTTGAAAATTTTGGTGGTTACTAAAGTTAGTGTGGTCAAGCCAACCAAAATAATTAGAAGCATGTGGTACTTCTGGTTATACCAATTTGCTTATTTTAAATATAACACCCTATATATTTTCAACTATTCGAAATGGCCACAAAATTCTGAGTCGAGGCATATAGCACACCCTATATATAAACACAACAGGTTCGGAGATATTTAATATTTTATAAAAAAATTCACAGGTGCAATGATTGGCAAGAACCGTTATAACTATATTCGTGTAGGAGACCCTTATTTGCTCCTTGGTACATAGAGAGAACACAAGGTCAGCTACACTCCAAGTTAAAAATACATGCATGGTAGTATACCAAGTGTTCTATATTTCACGTTATATTTGGTCAAATTCAAACCTCAAAAACTGTTTTATTTCAAATAGAACATCCTATATTTTTTTACATCGCTTCATGTAGAATTAAATTCTCTTTCCTCTAGTATAAGCATTATAGGGGTTAAATTTACAACTTTTTGAGATATTCGCGGTTTTCTTAAATGTTCTAGTATTTTTAGTAAAAATTATCAACTTAGTCATGATTGGAAATAATCATCAATGTCAGTCATTCTATTATGTCAAAAAGTGCCAGCACGTTTAAATTACACCAACGGAGACTTTTTAAATTTGTTTTTTATTTATAGGAATGTGATAAGGTAATATCAAAAACATGTAGCGCATTCGCCTCACAATACCCACAAAAACAGAAACAATCACCAAACACTGAAAGGCCATATTGGTTAATTTTAGAATATGTGGCTCTCTCAAGGTAGAAAGTCAAATTGTTGATGACGAAAACATAGAAATAGCTATTCTTGGATAATTTCGGGCATTTCCAATGATGTCATTAAGACAAGCTGCTCTGGAATCAGAATTATCCACAATTCAATTCACAGAATCTTGTCAAAACTTAAGTATAATCCATTCTCGTTTCATATGGTTCAAAAATTAAAAGAAACAGATTTCCTAACGAGAGTACATTTTTGTGAATTTATTTTAATAAGTCATGAGAGTGACAATTCTTTTTTGGGAAATATTACATGATGAAGTTAAATTTACTAAAAATGGACTTCTTAATCGACACAATTCCCATTACTGAAGTGACTCGAATCCTCATCCATCCTCAGAGAGCGAAATTTTCGAGAACATTGGCAGTTTAATGTTTATTTTACCGCACGAAACGATAGAGTCGTGCCATTACACTTTTATCAGGAAAATTTAAATAGTAAATTAAAATGATTACTTCAGCTAATGTGTAATTACAATTTTTTGTGTTCGTAGGTGAAAGAGATCTAAATATTCTACAAAATTTGGAAAATAATTATCTAGACAATTTACCTCTCACCGAACATACACAAATCTATTATCAGCACGACGATGGTGCCCCTCCACGTAATTCGTATTTGATCAATATTTTTTTGCAAGAAATTTTTTATGATCAGTGGATCGTCAATAATGGACCTTTCCTATGGCCTCCTCGCTTGCCCGATTTGTTAGTTCTGGATTCTTTTGTTTGGGGAACTATTAAAAATAAAGTTGATGAAAGTTCATTAACAACCATTGAAAATGATATGCAGAGAGAGAAACGCAGTTAGAAGAGCTACCCATGAAGAGTACTAGTCCGAAGGTGCGAAAAATGTCTGGAGGTTCGAGGGCTAAATTTTAAACATTTATTGAATTAAAATGAAAACATATTTTCAATTCATTTTATCTTTAGTATTTTAGCTTACGCAATTTTAGATATATTTTATTCATATTAATAATTTGTTTCTCTGTCAATAATAGGCTTCCTCTGTTGTACCCTGCCTTAACAGAGCCAAACATTTTAAAATTATCCAATAGTGTTTGGTGATGGTTTCTGTTTTTGTGGGCATCGCAATGTAAACGTGTTACATGTTCTTGATATTACTTTATCACATTCCTATAAATAACAGTCAAAGTTAAAAGTTTTTTTAACATAATAGAATGACTGACATTGATGATTGTTTCTAATCATGGCTAAGTTGATAATTTTTACTAAAAATTCTAGAACATTTAAGAAAATCGCGAACATCTCAAAAAGTCATAACTTTAACCCCTACATTGCTTATACTTACTAGAGAAAAGAGAGTTTAATTTTACGTGATGTAAAAAGATACAGGGTGTTCGATTTGAAATAAAAAAGATTTTGAGGTTTGAATTTGACGAAATGTAATGTGAAAAATGGAACACTTGGTATACTATAATGGAATTTATTTTCAATAAAGAGTGTAGCTCGCCTTATGTTCCTTCCATGTACCAAAGAGCCAACGATGATCTGTTACACGAAGAAAGTTATAACGGTTCTTGCAAACCATGGCATCTGTCATTTTTTTTATAAAATGTCAAATATCGCCGAAAGATATAGGGTGTGCTGCATGCCTCGACTCAGAATTTTATGGCCATTTCTGGGTTTAGATATAGGGTGTGCTACATGCCTCGACTCAGAATTTTATGGCCATTTCAAAAAGTCGAAAATATATAGGGTGTTCCATTTAAAATAAGCAAGTTGGTACCGCCTCCCGATATAACAGGTACCACATACTTGTACTTATTTTGGTTCGACTGGACACGCTGACTTTAGTAAGTCCAAAAATTTTCAAAAGGATATGTTTACTCGTTTTCCATATATTTCTAATACTCCATCCACTATGAATCACCCTGTATATTAAAATAAAATGTTCATGAATTTCGAGCAATACAAAGAACTACAAGGAAATATTTCAGGACATCCATATATGACACAAAATAATATACATGCTTTCTTGTACCATAATTTTAATTCTACTTACTTGGAGGGAGCGTCGTTGTAGTGGTAGTGGGCCTAGTTCTCCTGGTAGTTGTTGCTCTTGTTGTTGTTGTGGTGGTTGTAGTAGTTGTTGTGGTTGTTGAAATAGTGGACGTAGGCACGAATGCTTGTGGTGGCGGGACAAATTCTGCCATGGTGTTAACTCTGGTCTGCAGAGATGCCTCCGTTGCTGCCATGATAGTTATATAATGGACGGGAGTAGGACGAGTCCTTACTAAGGGAACTGTAGTTCTCATAGGTGGATGAGTCGTGAGTCTAGCTTGCTCAATAGCCTTTTTCATGTGGAAGTTTTTCTGTGATTCAACTATAGCAAGAAAAACAGTTTAATGTTATTTTATTAATATTATTATTATTATTATTTTCATTTCTATGAATATTTTTAAAATTTGAAATGGCCGAGGTCTTTACTTCTTAAGAAGCAGTACTTTTAAACGCGCCTTTCTTAGGTATCTGCAAATTAACGCGACTTTCTATACATCTTTCTTCAATATTTCAATTTCGAGTACATCTTATGCACAAATGGTATATAATTAAATCAAAGGTCATAAAATTCCCTGCAAAATACTCTTCGATACCTTAAATCTGCATTAAGAGGTCTTGTGAATTAATGGTTTGAATTAACAATTTAATTTACTTCTTCTTCGGGTGATAGAAATAAATATCTCGGAACTATTGTCACAAGAAAATTACATCAAATAAATTGTGCTTTTTAATCCAGCTTGGTCAATTAGAAAGAAAACGAAGATTGGTATTTACATACGATGCCTTAGATGTAACTTAAAGTAAACAAAATATAGATATGTCCATGTGCATGCAACCCATCAAAAGCGAATTGAGAAAACAGTTATTTAGATGAGGATAGGATGCCCTATTGTTTCTGTTATATTAAAACGAGTAGACAAGTAATATAACCTCAGAGAGCTATGTCGCTATAAAAATAAATCGAAACCTCCCCAGTTGCATGTACGATAAAGTTTATTTACAAACAATATTTCTGTACTCTGCTTCCAAAGCAATTCAACCTAACTCCCAGTAGAACAAGTAAAAGTTAACACGACTTTGATAAAATTTTACATTCGAGAGGAAACTACTGGAAAGTTGTTGTATTGTTGTAAGATCGTTTTTAATGGGTCAATCGTACTGAGATTATCAGTAAACTTTCGAAGATAAATTTATATCAAATAAGCTCAATAACAAAGGAAAATAAAAAGTTTATGATGAATATGGCACAAACTTAATATAAAACGTCTTATGTACATACAGGGTGTTGGTAGTATGATGGTCACAATTTTCACACATTGGTCCAAATAGACAAAATAGTGGTTTAGAACCGGTGAGGAGAATTCAGCTCGGTTTTACCAGAAATAATAATTTAACTTTGATTTTTGAAAATTGATTTCCAGAGGAATAACAGAATATTAAGGCAGATGGTGTCTGAAGAGGCAGGGAGAAAATACCTGATTTTTTTTGTAATTGTTAATTATAAATTAAACACTGCTTCCAGATGAATCAAACAATATATTATAAATAATCTACATGTTTCGGTTTGTTAGGCTTTTATTATTACAAAGTGAATACTAAAGTTTCCGATGTGGTTATTCTAATTTATACCTAAATGTATTTATGCCTTAATCTATTTATGACCGAATCTATTTAAGACTTAATACGTAATTATGGGAATTTCTTTAGGTAGACCTAACCTGATTATGTAAACCAATGGATAGTTCATAGCCATTTGTTTATTATAGGGGTATTCAAGAGGTTTTATTGGTCACTCCTAGTGCAACGAGTGTTTAATATCTGGTTGTTAAAAAAGATCTAAACGTTTATATTTTCTTTCTGAATGAACTAAATTTATGTTATCTGTATCTATGAAATAGTTGTTTTCAATACAACATGTTCATATTCCTGTATTTTTATTATTGTTTAAAATTAATCTTTTATGTTCTTTTACCATGCTCACAATGCTTGTATCATTCTGGCCAATATACACAGCACTACAATCTTTAAATTTGATATCATATACACCAGATGTATTAATTTTAGTTCATATTTCATTGTTGTTAACCAACATTCTTCCAAAATTCGTTTCATTTACACCTAAATTATTTAATTTTCTAGATATTTTGTTACTATATTCTGGAACATAATTAATCAAACGATACTTTGTAGAAATTCTATTTCAAGCATTTTGCGTTGTTTGTTTTTGACCACATTATTTATTAGCGATTCGTTGTATCCGTTATTTCTTGCAATTTGTTTGATTATGTTTAATTCGTCTTGATCTAAAGGAAAGTTTGTAAGTCTATGTGTTAGACTATGAAAGGGTGAATTCTTGATCTGCCATGATTTTTGCGAATTATAATGTATTTCTGTATCTGTGGTAGAAAGTTTGCGGTAGATGCTAAATTTTAATTGATTGTTGTGTTTTTTAATATTAATGCTTTGGTCCGATTCAATTGTGAACAGAATTTTACCATTAAAAGAATTTAAGAAATTAAGATAGTTACCTAGGTTCCTTTCTGTACCAGTCCATATATAAAAAATGTCGTCTACATATCGAGTCCAATAAAACACGCGTATTTAGACTGTTATTGGTATTAAAATTTAAGTTTTTTAAATTTGACATAAATATTTCAGCTTGTACAGGAGAAATAGGTGAACCCATTGGTAGACGTTCTTTTGTCTAAAGAATTCACCATTAAACTGAAAATAGTTCTGTTCAATACAAACTTTCGAAAGATTTATAATTCTCTTCTTTCATTTTCGCTGATTTGTGAAGTATCTATTAAATTATTTACAATTAATTTTAGTTCTGTGAGCGGGACTGAGGTGAATAGACTCTTAACGCCAGAGATTAATTTAGTGTTTTTGGTATTATTAAATTTTTTGTATTTTCAATAAATTCAAAGGATTTTTTGTGGAATATTTAGATTAAACAAATTTTTGTCCGTCGAAAGGTTTTGATAAAGACATTTTTTGGATTCTGTATTTCTTTATTATTAAAAAAAATACATATGACATCACCACGTGTGGTCTGATCTTATCCTTATACAGAGTGATTTAGAAATGGTGCGATTGCTCTCGCGGAGTTACATGAGACTATTAGGTGAGTATGGGAAGATTGATAAAAAAGAATTATTCTTCTTCTAATTATAGCTACTACAAAAAAAATTAATCTTAACTAAGCATCATTGTCTTTCTATGTTTGTTTTATGCTTAGGTATGAGGCAACATAAATTCGGTATTAAATTAATGGTATAATCATAGTAATAAAATCCAGTTGGTGCGAGCCCCTTCCTCTTTGCGATCTTAAAGATTCGAGATGTTAAGACGCGCTTAATTTCGCCGGTCCGCGCCCGCCTCCGATGCTTCGGGAGGGAATTCTGTAGTGTATAGGCTATACTCGGTTCCGGTATTTTTCCGGGTTTTTTCTTTATTAACGGACGAAAATCGCCTATCTCTCTCGCCTCTTATTTTTGGGAATGAGGAGTCGAGGGGGACGAGAGAAAGTAGGGGAAGGCGTTTTGGTATTTCATAAACGTCAAAAATTTACCATTTTCGTTAGCTCCTGCCGGGCCTAATTTTCGAGTTCGACCTCGCAGTTTGCGGCTAGCGATAACTAGAACCTCTCCCCGTTCCGCCGCGACGCCGTACGGCGCTCAAAAATATGTATTTCGAAAAATACGGACGTTTTAAGATTGCACGTTTTTGCGCTGATTCGAATCCGAAGCGAGACTCATTTTTTCGGTTTTTCGCCTATAACTCGAAAACGGCTGGAGCTAGCTCAAAATAAAAAAATCTCAAAGGACAAGAGCGTTTCTTTCCGCTTCCTCCGGTATCTTCAAAAATTCCGTACGACGCTTCGTTTCGGAGATATCGGCCGGAAGGTGCGGCGGTGCGAAATGGCGAAAAATTTGACATTTTTACCTTTAAACCTCCATATCTTCTAAACGGGGCCTCCTAGAGCAAAATACTTCGCCCTAACGAAAATGTAGAAAAATGAATTATCTAAAAGTCTTTTTTTTTATTTTTCTACAGCTCCAAAGATTAACGAGCTACGGGCGGTCAAAGTGGAAGAATTTTTCGTAAATACGTGAAATTTTAAATTTAAAAGATCCGAGAAAAGTTACTTTTGTCGCGCTCGCCGCGGGCCTAATTTTCCATTTTTTCGGTCGAACTTGGTATCGCCGGAAAGCTACGTTCTTCTGCTTTCCAGAGAGACATCGCACGCCGTTTCACTCCCGATATTTATTTACTTATGGATTTTTAAAGTACTTACGGTTTTCGATTTTTACGAAAATATCCATTCTTATTTCGCACAGAACTACACTAAATTTTTTAATTAACCCAGGGCACGTACTGCACGAATACAATGCGAATCTTCGTGTTTAAATAGAGACCAAGATCGAGCCTCTATGTCCAGTATTAACTAAAATATGAGTGTTTTAAGATTTCATGTTTTACAATTTTCTAGGTTACGTTTTAACACACTCAAATTTGTCACATTTGTCTCGCCCCTGCGAGGCCGAATTTTCGATTTTCCCTATACAATTTGGTATCACGGGAAAGGGCAAAGCTCCCCCTTTCCATCGAGACACAGAACGAGCTTCTATTCCAAGTAATTGCTTAATTATGAATTTATATGTACGTAGATGTTTTTCACTTTCTCACAAAAAACCCAACATTCACACGCCCGTGCCGGGCCGAATTTCCGATTTGGCCCGCACACTTCACTATCACAACAAAATATCATCCTTTCCGATTAATTTGAGACATAGAACGCCTTTCAACTCCACTTATTTCCTGAGAAATGACCGTTTTGAAAGTCCATGACGTCCATGTTTTTGCTTCCGCCATTTTAACTAACGCACATAACAATATACTAGGAATTCTGGGTAATTTGTAATTTACAGAGTGAGCAAAATAATGCTGATATAGGGTGAGCCAAATTCATCGAAAAACGCAATTAAATTTATTTGTCGTCCGATTGACCTGAAATTTGGTACTCGGGGATTATCGACCACGCTGATCACGAATATGATGTCAGAATCGCAAAATTCAAGATGGCGGCGCCAAAATGGCGGACGATGTTTGTCGATTTTGGCGTCACACCTCTCAAAATCGGTATGTGGGGGTCTTTGAGGTCGCCAAATACGAATCCGAAATCGAAATTGAAAAATTCAAAATGGCGGCGGAGCTGCTGGACACATTTTGCCATTTACGGTGCCATTCGTCTGAAAATAGGTATGTATATGTTATCGAGGTCACAGATCACGAATATGTTATCGCAACTCAAAAATTCAAAATGGCTGCCTCTCCATAGCCTATGATCCATTATTTACTATAACTTTCTTATTTCCCAACCGATTCGAATGAAACTCGGTATGTTGAAGTTACTGAAGTAGCTGATTGTGAATATGACGTCGAAATTGAAAAATTCAAAATGGCGGCCGAGTTGCAGGACCTATTTTACCATTTACGGTGCCATTCGTCTGAAAATAGGTATGTATATGTTATCGAGGTCACAGATCACGAATATGTTATCGTAACTCAAAAATTCAAAATGGCGGCGTCCCCGTAGCATAATATTCATCATTTACTGTAACTTCCTTATTTATCGTCCGATTCAAATGAAACTCGATATGTTGAAGTTACTGAAGTAGTTGATTGTGAATATGACGTCGACATTGAAAATTTCAAAATGGCGGCGTCCCCATAGCCTAATATCCGCTATTTACTGTAACTTTCTTATTTGCCGTCCGATTCAGCTGAAACTCGGAATGTGAAGGTTGCTGAAGTACCTAATCGAATATGAAAGTGAAAAACTGAAACTGAAAAATTGAAAAACTGAAAAACTAAAAATCTGAAAATCTGAACAACTGAAATAATGAAAAACTGATAAACTTGAAGACTTGAAAACTTGAAATCTTGAAAACTTGCAAACTTGAAAAATTGAGAAATTGAAAACTTGAAATCTTGAAAACTTGGAAACTTAAAAACTTGAAGAGTTGAAAACTTGAAAACTTGAAATCTTGAAAACTTGCAAACTTGAAAAATTGAGAACTTGAAATCTTGGAAACTTGAAAACTTGAAATCTTGAAAACTTGAAAAATTGAAAACTAAAAAATCGAAAGGTGAAAAACTAGAAACTGAAAATCTGAAAACTGAAAAACCGAAAAACTGAAATAAAAGGCTGACAAATGAAAAACTGAACAATGAAAAACTGAAAAACTGAAAAACAAAAAACTGAAACACTGAAAACCTGAAAAACTTAACTTAAATACTTCAAAACTTAAAAACTGCAAATCTTCAAAACCTAAAAACTTAAAAACCTAAAAACTTAGAAACTTAAAAACTTAGAAAATTAAAAACTTCCAAACTTCGAAACTTTAAAACTTTAAAACTGAAACTGAAAAACTGGAAAACTGGAAAATTGGGAAACTGAGAAACTGAAACACTGAAAGACTAAAATACTGAAAAACTGAAAAACTGAAATACTGAAAAACTGACAAACTGAAAAATGAAACTAAAAACGGAAAACCACAAAAACTGAAAACTGAAAAATTGAAAAACTAAAAACTGAAAGTTGAAAACAAAATTAAAAAATTGAAAAAGTGAAAACTGAAAATTGAAAAATTGAAAAACTAAAAAACTAAAAACTGAAGACTGAAAAACTGAAAAAATTAAAAACTGAAAACTGAAAAACCGAAACACTGAATGATAAAAAACCGAAAAACTAAAAAACTGAAAATTATTAAAAAACTGAAAACTTAAAATTTAAAAAACCCAAAAAAAGTGAAAATTGAAAACTAAAAATCAAGCTTTCTACAATGATTCAAGCGTTACCTAATCGAGTGCGGAGCACTCGCATTGACAGCTTTAGCTGTCACCCCTCCGGAGGAGCTAGAATGGGCGATAGCCCATTCTAGTAACGACTGAGAATTAGCTGGAGCATGTTTGCCACATTCATTTTCAACCTGTGAATCTCTTGATGATTTAAAAATAATCGTTTTAAAATTTAGATTTTCAGGAAAACTAAGCAAATGATCATTTTTAAATTTATTAATCTTTGATTTCAACACTGAATTTTTGAAAAATACATCCTCACCTGTCAATATTTCAAAGAAAAGATATAAAAATATCTTTCTTGTAATTCCCCGATAGTCTCCAATCATTCCTCGAAAGTAAATGCGTCATTTCTGAATCACCTTACACATTTTATTGTTATTTTGCACTACATTTATTTAATTTCTTCATCTAATTCCTAATAACTTGCTATCTTTATCTCCTTTTTTATTCTCAATAAAATATAAATGCACAACGCGTGTGCATTCATTCCTAAAAAAATAGACATACCTAATAGCGTCGCTGGATATCAGATTCCTTTTCCTAAAATAAAATCCCAATATTTATGTGACACTGCGAAATGCGTTGGCTTTACGTTCGCGATAAACCTGTCTTTTATCTCTCTACGTATCCATTTGCGGACTTACCTTGTCAAATAATAATAAACTAGATACACTTATTTTATATTAATCTAATAGAATATTGAAATAATTGAAAAATTGACTTGCATACTCACCAACACAAGGATTAACCCATAGTAATCGTTGCCAGCCCAGACACTCGTACAACTGGGTCATATCGGTTCCCTTACAAGCACATGTCGTCCTTAAATCAGTTCCTAGTATCCCTAAAATCGCAGATCTACAATCTATTGGCGAGCCAGCACATTTTTTAGTGACGCTGTCCACTGCACACGATTGCTCATAATATTCCAGCTTCGTCCTGAAATTAAAGAATTAAGGATTATATTTTTATTAACCTAGTCGATATATCCCGGTTTCGATCGTACGAAGAAAGTAGAAACTATTTTCTAGATCTAAACTAGTCAAAGTAGTTCAAAAATTGATTGTTGAGGTAAAATGGCGTTGCAAGTACGGCAGCGATGAATCGTTTCACATGATTATTATAAGTACATTTTTCTTTTTTCTTTTATAGCTATAGCCCAGTTGTCACAGACAGAAATTGATAAAAATCGGTCACTCAATGTTATATGGCTGATTTTTCAGAATAAGTATTTTTGTTGGTAGCACTAGGCGATAGTGGGGGAAATTTCACATCAAGAATGTAAAGGAATATGAGGTTTTTTTGTACGATCAAAACTGTGGGTTCCAGATTTTTTTGTTTAACACACGAGAATGGAACGTGGCGGTGTGCCGGTAGTACGGCTCGAGAAACGTGCGCGGTCTCGGACGCGCTACACTAAATTTATTGAACAAATAAATGAAATTGAGCTCAATAAAGCTTAAATGAAACGAGAAACATGTGGCTATTGGATTATCATATTTTCAAATATAATTGTTATGTAGGAATAGTACATATATGAAGTCGAAATATAAAGAGATTTCCGATGAAATAGGTAAAAGCTCTACCATTTCTCCTATTTTTAAAATACAAATCTGAAACTTTCACACATTACTCTTGAAGTAGTGCATAAAAGATCCGATGGATAGGAATGTAAAATAGTTTCTTTTCAAAAGTTATTAACATTTGATTTATCCCTAGTTTAATGAATTTTAAAGCAGAGAGAAAATGTTCTTTTATTTTCGTAAAATAAAGAGGGTTAATTTAATTTATAAGGTAAATCCCCTTGAACCATCTTAAAGTACACATTTCAAGCTTTAAAAATCGTACCTACAGAAATCTAAAAACGTGATTTAATCCAGAGCAATATGTGGTTAAATTTAGTTATACATATCAAATTTTATCACTTTCTCAAAATTTTGAAATTTGGGACGTGTAGATTTTCAAAAATAAATTTTTGAGATTTTTTTCGCACATCGAATCTTTTCATACATTACTTCAAGAGTAAAATATGAAAGTTCCAGGTTTATATCTTAAAAATTGTAGAAATGGTAGAGCTTATACCGATTTCATCGGAAATCTCTTTATATTCCGACTTCATAAATATGCTATTTCTACATACATTCATTTTTATATTTGTATATATTATAATACAATAGTTATATGTTTCTTCTTTAATTTAAGTTTTGTTGAGCTCAATTTCTTTAATTATCTGGAGCCTACATTTTTGATCATGAAAAGAAACTTCATATACGTTTTTGATGTGAAATTTTCCCCTCTATTTCCTAGAGCTATTAGTTTTTTGATAAATATTTTTTATTTTTCGAGTTATTGGCCAAAAACAGAATTTCGCCAATATTTTTGATTTTTTAGGGATCTCCGGCACCTTACAGCTGTAAACTTTTTTCGTCGTATTCTACACCATAGAAAATATTTATCCTGAAAAATTCAGCCATGTAACATTTAGTGAAGCCTTAAAACCCCCGACGACTGGGCTATTATCTGATTCTAAAAGTAATATTTAAAATGAATCTACCAACGATAGATTTATCCAATATATTACAGGAAAATAACCACTCTTACGTCACAGTAATAACTGGAGAGTGTTTTTAACAAATGTAATGTAAATGAGGATCAAAAATTTAAAATGTCTTTCGGTAACCTTACTTAATTATCAATACATTATCTACATTTTGCGTAAACATCTCTAAAGTCAATAGGACATTTTTAAAAAGCAAAATATTTCTGCTGCAGGCTTTGTGCAGAGCAGTTGAATACCGGCCGAGTCTAGCCCTCATCGTATAAAATAAGACATTTTTAATTTATAATGTAATTCTTACTGCGATCGTATATCCTCCAAATATATACGACCTCGAGAGGTGACCCACTAGCCATGGGTGGTGTACACTAATCTGAATAATGTTATATACACATAATTAGAGAGCCTTCAATATATATTTTACTGTATTCATATGTCACATTTTACATTCAATAAATACTGCTATTATTAAATTCGAATCTTTCATTGACTACTTAATTTAAGATTGATGACATTAGTGACATTCTGTGTCTCGAATCAGCAACTGAATTTAACGGATCTAATACGAGCCTGCCACGTACGTTTATTAGCGAGGTTATTAACTCTAAGAAATGTCTGTAAAGTGACGCGACGATCAGAGAGGTAAGTGTATTGCTAGTTTACAAGATACGACGAAGGCGGTCTGTGACAGCCGAAGGTAAATCATTCTTTCCCTTTCTTATCTTTGCGGGTTGCAAACAATCCTAAGTAGTGTAATCGTTCATCTAAAATTAAATTAATAGGGCCAAGTGCTACGCACATGGGGAGTTCCGTAAGAAAATAGCAACATCTACCATCCAAATAAATTATCTCATAATGTGAAAAATATTAAATCTTGTAAACTGTTTGAGACAGCACTTATTTGTCGTGAGTAAGCTTAAGTTGTTCTATTTCAAATTCTTGGGCCATGTATTTGTAAAATAGAGTGGCAGTTAAACATATATTTCCTCCACCACAAGAGCAAACTTTAAATTTGAAAAAGGTATGATGAGTTCAACTCAAAAAGCTCCTTCCAATGATATATTATAGATGTATATTCAAATAAAGAAATTCTCTCTACCTCTTGCATATCAGTATATGTACGTATTTTTTGCAATATAGTAACGGCTCTGGATTCGAGCCAATAATTTATATAAGTTTTGCAAATTTTATCTATACAGCATTTATAATTTAAATAATATGATGACAGACGCACAGATGGACGAACAGGCGGAAGATGCGAGAATTGAGTTCTAGGAAACCCAAAAAATCATCAGAAAAGTATTCAGGACCTATCTACACCCTCTCCTATTATATCGAGCTGAAAATAATAGGTAGCAGTTTAAAGTAGATCAAGAGCCAATTGATTTCACTAAAGCATTTGACAGACTTAATCACAGTGTTTCATGTTCAAGATTTTAAAAATTTTGTTTCTCAAGAAATTAGTTATTTTTGAAATTATATGTATACGTAGACACCACTATATTGAACACTGAGGACAACAGGCTGTGAAATTTGTATATATCTGTGTGCTTCAAGGCCCTGTGTTACGCCCACTATTCTTCTTTAACGACATCCATTGGAAGTGAATTGTATTTTATACGCAGATGGCAAAGTTATACAATAAAGTAAATGATGTATCAATGAATTGTATAATATTGTTAGACATTACACCCCCTAGGAAGTGGAGACTGTTACGCCCATTACTACTACTAGCTGAAATTAAGTACCAATGGTTAGGCAACCAGTAATACAAAGCTTGATTCATCTTTGAGACAGTAGTATGCTTTCTAGAAGTGTATAGAAAGAGATCGAGTTTTCTGGAGTGTGGTAGAAGTTTAGATTCTCGATTTGGTTTTAGACGATTCTGAGTATATAAGGCGAAATCCATGGCGGGAAGTTCCAAGTTTGGTAAGAAGAAGTTGAAAAGTGACAAGTGAGGTTAAATACCAACTAGTAAACAAAGTGTAAAAGTTATTTTAGTTAATTAAAAAGTATTGTGTAGTTCTGAGAAGTTATTAAATAAAGATTTAGTGGTTACCCCTTGTTAAAATTATTTGGAACCTGTGAATTTTTACCCTCTCTTATTATATCGAGCTGAAAATATTAAGTATTAGTTTAAAGTAGATCAAGAGCAAATTGATTTCACTAAAGCATTTGACAGACTTAATCACAGTGTTTCATGTTCAAAATTTTAAAAATTTAGTTTCTCGAGAAATTAGTTATTTTTGAAATTATATGTATACGTAGACACCACTATATTGAATACTGAGTGTAAGGTGTAAAGGTTATTTTAGTTAATTAAAAAGCAGTGTGTAGTTCTGAGAAGTTATTAAATAAAGAGTTAGTGGTTACTCCTTGTTAAAATTATTTAGAACCTGCGGATTTTTACATGGTGTTTCCTAGGGGCGGACACACGCGACAATATAAACAAATTACTGTTGAATACAAGGAAGTGTAATGTTTTATTATTATATAGAAGATTTCATGCTTACACGTGATTTAACATTCAGTGACCTCGGTATATCATTTGATACCAAATTATCATTTCATTGTGATATAAACATCATCACGAATAAAAGTTCTAGAACACTGCAACATTGACACACTGAAACTAGTGTATTAATCTTCTGTTCAATTCAAATTGGAATATTTGTTAATTATTTGGTCACCCAACTATACTATCCATACATAAAACATACAAACATGTTTTTAAAGACTTTGAGTTATAAGGAAGATGGTGTATAACCTGCTATTGGTTTTCGTTTTCATTTTTGAGTGTAGAGGCTCGCAGAAAAATTTAACAGCAAATTTTTCTTTTTAAAATAATAAATAATATGATAGATTGCGACGCTATGTTAACTCGCATAATGTAAAATTTTTTTTTTTTGTTCTTATTTTTAATTTTACATACTTTAGTTTCTACTCTCATGTGTGTTATATTTATAAGTACTTATCTCCTACCCTGTAACTGGAATGATCCATTGGATAGTGTATTGTTAAATAACAAATTGCGGAAACTTGCATATTCACACATTGTTTGTCATTTGCTCTCTTTTCAATATTTATCACTGGATACATATAGAGGCATAATTATTCATAAACAAAGCCTATCCATTAGCTGTACAAGTTGTCTAAATTTTGCAGTATATAAGGAACAAGTGTAGACACACAAAAGCATATAAAAGAAGGCACGTATTATATTAAAAATATTTTTTACAATCCTGGACCATTGTACTTTTGAAGGAACATAAATAATGGGCTACATCCTGACGTCTCAGTTACCAGAATGCAGATGCTAACAATATCAGGAAACGGAAACGATGTTTTTTATATTTCCAGCCTGTGAATGTTTAATATTAAAGAAAATCATGTCGATATTACAATCTCGATTTTAATAGTAATAACAATATAATCTAGCAGGATTGATGTTGCATCTGCAGTGGACAGGTTGATTTTCTTGACAATATAAATATCTACCTAGTTATGTCATGTTAGAGAATAATGGGCTAAATTTTTACTACTACACTTAATTGTTTTGAGATGGGTACAAAACTAACAAATAAAAGTTAATTTATTATTTCATTATTTTTATCTCCTTTCCTTAATGTACAGGATGTCCCGTAACAACGTGAAAAAAATGTAACTGCCAATTCCCAAGGTGGGTTCTTCATATAAAATTTTTCAAAATAAGCCTCTTCTGTCCAGGTACACTCCTTAAAGGGGTGTGCAATAAAACTGTTTTTAATTCTTATCTGAAAATAATTTATAAGTACCAAATATCCACATCGGTACATAATACTGTCAAGTATGATTGGACACCAGCCTACTTAGTGTATTGACTAATATAATAGTGCTCGTCGCTTTGAATTGATCACTTACTAACATGTAATTTAGTTCTCTTTTCTCAAAAACGGTTGATTTTACTAATAGCCTGAGAGGTCACGACACCGAGGGTGAAAGAGCTTTCTAAAATCTAATATTTATTTAGTCTGTTTATTTATTAGTTTATGCAAAAATATTGGTCAGCCTGCGCCCTGATAGAATCAGCTCTCATTTTCGAAACGGACCTGTGTCGCTGGAGAAACGAGATCCTCGGACCTCTTATTTTGGCGGCCTCTATCTCACTTAAAAATTACCGGAACATATCGTGCCCAACATCGACGAATTGGAAATTTAATTTCCAATTGATCAAGCACAAAAAAGGACAGGGTCAATTTTGTCTGGAAAAAGTTAGAAAGGTTTATGCGAAGAGATGTCAAAATCGCATACATTTTTTAATACTATTATGGTTTTTCTAAAAAAAATGAAAGTTCCCTCAAGAATTTGAAAAAAATCAGTGGTACGTAGGAGTTGGTAGTTGAGTTTTTTGCTCGTTATTACGGGACACCATGCATAATTATGTTTTAAATGTTATTAAGTGTTCCTGAATATGGTTTCGATGTTTAAAGGGTTGAAATATGTAGGAAATATGAATTTATGAATTATTTGTTGCCATATACATACAAAAAAATTGAACACTGCACTTGAAGACTGTACTTGACGTGAGTTTCGCGCATCACATTGACATCATCGGGGCATAATTAAAACAAACTAATAATTTTAACCTGCTGCAGATGATGTCAAATGTTTTAAACCTAGTGGAAATACCGACAATGATTTGATCTGCATCTTCTCTGGACTTGACACTATTAACCCAGTGAAATTAGACTTTTCTGATCTAAGAAAATATATCCTTCATTTTTTTAAAATTTTAAATCGACTTATTTTGGTGTTTTAAAGAAAATATTAAAAATAGAGAACGAGATCACTATGGCATAAAAAATTATTCTAGGTCAAAGTTCGCAAAAGGCGGTTTTTTGCGAATATCGCGCTTTTCATGGCTCGGAGGTCCATTGAGGTTATTATGAAAATGAAAGATAATGAAATTCCTCTTCCATTTTTTATGTACAACGAACAGTTTAGGCAAAAATGTGCTTTAAAGTTTACGCGCAAGGCATAATATGCTCCAATTCATATAGTCCATGCATAGAATACGTGCCTGTTCTATCTATTATTATTTATTTGCTGATCGATATATAAAATACATATATATGTTAACTGTTATACAGTATGTCTCACTTTTCATTACTCCTATTTCATAGCACACTTATTTACAATGTGATTTTTACAAAATTAGGGTGGAAGGTACTTACCCATCAGGAGATTGTACCACGGTAAAGTATTTTAAAATCCACCAGTGGCGTTCGTCGCTATGAAGAAAAATGTACCTAATTTTCCAAAAAAAGATATTAGGCAAAGTTTTAACTGTAGAAAAATCTCATAATCTTATTCGTTTGTACCGTCCTAAAGTTCCAGGACGCTACAGAATAAATATAATTTAATTATGGGGTTCTTAAAACCACTATAATAGCAGATGAAAATATACACTGAGCGCCATCTGTTATTTGACAAGCAAACCACCGACTCTTACTCGTTAGAAATCTATATAATAATGGGAGATATTTAAGAACAAGCCTTAATTAACAATTTAAATGAATAGAAATTTAGTAACAAATAAGAATTATTAATGGGAAGTAAAATAGTGCAATAATTAAGTAGATTTTATAATAAAAAACAGAATTTTAAGTAAACACTTTTTATCATTTTGCGGTTGGCAATAATTGAAAGCTATTTTAAAGGAGACAATAAATTAGGCATTTCCTATTCTTGAAGCCAAGAGCAAAGACGTTCTAGTGCTGTACTTGCCGCAGATTTAAAGCCTCAAATTCCTGGAGATAGGTAATTAAATGAACCAATATCTACTTAATTATAACCATTGATGTTTATTGATTAATATATATGTACTTATTTTATAAAATCGCCAGCATTCAATCCGATGATAAGGGATATTTAATAGGTTAACTTTTGAAGCGATTGGGTAGCCAGGCACGCGTGCTATAAAAAACAGCGTCTGTAGCTAAAATCTATGTTGGATAAGGAATTACATTTAATTCTGTTGCTTATTGTTAAGGGGAATTAATTGTGAATTTTAAGTTTTAAACGCGATTTAAATATAGGTATGGGCAATAGTAGAACGCGTTTTTTTTTTAAAGATTGTTAAGGTTTTTAAAATATCTTGGTGTTCAATAGGGGAGATATGGGCATTTTTAGAAGAAACGCTAAGGTCTTTAAGCATTACGTGGGGTATTAACGCACCCAGAGTGCCTTTTCAAACAGGTAAATGCAAGGTAATAACAGGATGAACTCTTTTAGGTGTGAGGTATTAAGTACCGGCTTGAAGTCGACGTTAATGACCAGCCAATATTAAGAGCCGGTTGGAGGTCAATTTATGTGACTAGCTTTATGGTGATGGTCCTGTGAGGATAACCTTGTTTAACCCAAGAAGGAATTTGTTTTGTCCATATCCACACATGTCACTGAATATGGAGCTTGAATAGCGACAATAGAGTAATCAATCTAAGGTTCAAATATTATCAGTAAACGAAACAAACAGAGGAAGGGGACGAGGAGATTTTAGTGGGACCAGGCGCTCCGGCAGCTTGAGAACAGGATCTGTGGTGAGAGTGTCATTCTCATTTGAAAAACAACACGCTCAACTTCTTGTGGATTTTTTATTAACAGTATAATTTTTAGCCTTCAGCAATTGTAATATTTTTATCTTTAACTTTTCATCGGCCGTCAGCCTTACAAAATTCTTACTCCTACATATAATTTATGTAAGGAAGGTAGCTACCCTCTAAAAGTCCATTTTTGTCAATCAGATATCTAAATTTCTACACAATTATTTACCATTGCAAGTTTTGTCTTTAAACTTTAATATACAACTTATTTTTTTTACATTGCGTTTTAATAATAAATTTTCTATAAACTCATGATACCTATGTAAACAATAAGGCCACTGAATAGCCACAGTTTTACATATTGAAAACCAGTAAGGCATAGGTATTGAGCAAATGGCTGTTGGCGCCTAACAAAATACTAAATTTTTATTAATTTTCGAACCACGACCCAGCCTCCACAAAATAAACGAGAACCGGGTAGTTTCATCTTTACTAAACCACTCAGGGGCAGGAATTGATGTTACACGTTGTTAACAAAAACTCACTGACACCGAATTTTAATAACATACTGTACTTGGTGTTCATGTAATAGGAAAATAAAACTTCCCTTGCGCGGAAACTTCGAAGCATATTTCTTCCTAAACCGTTCGTTTTACATAAAAAATGAAAGAGATCATTTTCGTGTGAAATTTCATTATCTTTCATTTTCATAATACCCTCAATTGGCCTTCGAGCTATAGAAAGCGGGATATTCGCAAAAAACCGTTTTTTGTGAACTTTGACTAATTTTTTAGGCCATAGTGATCTCGTTATCGATTTTTAATTTTTTCATGAAAACGCCAAAATAATTCGATTAAAAGAAAAAAAATGAAGGATATATTTTGTTAGATCAGAAGCCAAATTTTTGTCTAAAGTGACTGGAGTATATGGGTTTTCAAATTTTGTTGATTAAACAAACAAAGGAAATGTGACATATGCACATTATGATACATAATCTTAAACACCATATTATTAAGAATTGATTTAATATTATCTCATTTTAATTCTGCCCTACTGCAGATATAGGAACAAGAACACCAATTGGCACAATCTAAATTGCTTGTAATGAAATTATGTACTTATACACCATTTTACACCGAAAGTTGTGAAAGCTCGTAAAATAGGTATAAGACCCTTTGTATTAGCTACTTCCCATGTCCAACAGCCCATAAAATTTTCCCGGTCTTAATAGCATTTTAATTATCAACCACGAGGTAATAAGTCATTTTGGGTGAATTAACATTTTCTCATTAACAAACAACTTTTGGAAATTTATTTCCACTAAGCCACCCTTAATATATTCCATCGCCTACAATTTTCATTATTCATCCTATTCACTATTATTACACGATGGTGTTATAAAACCATTCGTAAAATAATAAAACTACGGGAAAAACGGGTGGCGTGACTTTCTTACATCTAAAAATAACTAACTTGTTTTATATTCTGTTTGTGACACAAACTTTATTATTAACAATTCATGTAATTCCACTTTTATTGATTTTTAAACTGGCATATTACTCTCGTCATTTGTATGCGCTGCTCATATGTGGATGGATGAAAAAGTATATTAAGTACCATCTCATAATCAATAAAATGACTTGAGTTGCGGAACTTCCATAACATAATTCGCTAAAAATATTTGCTATACTTTTCGCAGAATCGAACAGTAGTCCGGGAGATATAGGCGGGTCTGCCTGGGGTAGAAAAGATGTGATTTTGCAAATTTTGTATACCGTTTGAGTTAGCAAGGGATTCTTGTAAGAAAATTTCCGCCAAACAAGATTTTCTTATGAAAAATTTTCCAAAACCGCGAGCTTCATGGTCAAATAATTGTTTAAATAAAAATAATTACAATATTGTTTTGGTACCCTTAACAAAATCTCTTCCGCAACGTGAAAATGATAAGATTTAATGCGCAGTGGGGTGGTGGGTTCGATCCTCGATGTGGGCAAATTTCTTTTGAGTCAAATTTGCTTTTTTTCATGTAACCAAGTATTTTTTATGACAATAAATGTCTTTACTTTCTGAGAAAGTTTTAAAAACGTCGTAAGTAATTGTTTTTTTTGCAATTTTCATTAGATAAATGGCTATCTTGCAACAAACATACGATTGCTCTTGTCCAACGAGGGTTTGTCGGTAGTTTTTGTTTTTTTTACTACTTTTTGTGAAAGAGAAGGCCTGTTTTACTTTATTTGAGGAGGGTGCCTGTCGAAAAACGACCAAAAATAAAAAAGCAACAATATTTTTTTCCACTTTTTTCTTATAATGAAAATAAGTTTACGTCTCATGAAAGAAACACACACTTTGTTATTTGTAAATGAGAAATAATCAAAAGATTTTACTATTTTAATGGCATTGTTAGTTTATTATTTTAATTACAAATATTTACAATTAATGACTTAGAGTATTCCATCGTTCCATGATTTCGACTATAAGAAATGTAGAGCATACAAAGCAGGTGCACAGCATCAGCTTGAGAGTTACGGATTTAATGAAGTTCTCAAGAATAAATAAGCTAACCATTATACTCTTCGCCGATTTACTACACTTGTTATGTAATTGTTGCACATTCTATAGGATACTCTTCGCAGTTTTTTTTTGTAAATGCTATTACTTTCAAACATTTTTGTTTAATGGGCTTGTTCAGCATTTTTTTTTTATTTCACAAATCGAAAGTGCAAGTATAAATTAATGGATCTGCAAAATATCAGAATCTTATTCGCACGTTTAGCATCTTAAAAACTATTACAAATTTCCATCTCGCGAAAATGGGGCGTGGCCAGGCGCTACGTCACTATAAGCATAGACTCGTCGATCTCAATAGACTTGATGCTCCTTATTGGTTATAATTATAAGTGTTTTCGAAGTATTGTTTGTTTTGCTTACTACTTGACAGTAGGGGAGTACAATTTGGTGAAATGTCAAAAAATTACAATTTTCTCTCGCTCCTGCCAGAACGAATTTTCGATTTCGACCCTGCAATTTACGATTATAATTCATGGCCGACCTTCTCCTTTCCGTAGACACATAGAACGAACTTCCACTCGACGTATTTATTTAGTTACCAGCGTTTAAAAATGCCATGTTTTTCGACTTTTCAGGTTAAATTTGAAAGGTCCCAGAAAGCCGTTTTTCGTATAGTGACGTCACAAATGAGCGCTCGGTTTTTGCAACTATTACTAAATTCAACTCCTTATATCTCGAGAACGGAAAAAGTTAATAATGCGAAATTTTAAGTGTATAATGAAAATATCGAGTACTATATGAAAAAGTATAAAAACCATATAAAAAGAATATCATGGAACAAGCCCATTACAAAATATTTTTTTTAAATTTTAAACATTTATAACTTTTTTATTTATTGATCGATATTGTTAAAAGACAATAGGGTTCTGCCTCTAGCTAACACTAACTTGCTGTCCAAATTTCAATACTATCGGAGTTTTCGTTCTTAGTTAGTTATCGTGCTTACAAGAAACATAACAAACAGACAGACAGACAGACAGACAGACAGACAGACAGACAGACAGACAGACGGACGGACAGGCAGACGGACGGACCTTTTGAAAGTCATTCATTCGATCACCAACACAGTGATATGAAATTTTTTTCTCTACGAGCAGTATTACCGGTTTTAGAAATGTGCCGATCGAATGCAATATACTCTTCGTTTTGTATTTGCGAAGAGTATAATTATTTATAGCGTTTTTTACAATTTAAAATTATTTTATAACAGAAAATATTTTATTGCACGAAGAAAAAGTGAATTTGACAACAACAAAAATTTGCCCACACCGAGGATCGAACCCGCCACCCCATTGCGCGTCAAAACTTTTTTCCTTCCTGTCTGTTAGTAGAAAACCCCGAGGGCACTGCAGCCTCCTGGGCTTATTGTGCCCTCCTGCGTCAAAACATACTATTTTCACGTTGCGGGAGAGATTTTTTAAGGGCCAAAGACGCGTATACCTCTTCAGGGACTGAATATTTTTTGTAGAACTTTTTGTGGTTGATGGAAAAACTTGTTAGCTTTCATTTGCACCGAACCAACCTCCTGTTCAAAAAGTTGTTAATAAACAAATTAGAGTCTCTCAGGTAATGTCACTTTTATTTCGGTTTCCGGTTATCCGATCAAGGTCTTTCTGGTCTCAAAATTTTCATTCTTGCAAGAACTTTCATATGCACAAAACCCTATTTCGATACGTTTGCCCAGAGCTGAGATATTCCAGTTGGTAATTTGCCAAATTAATTTAAACTTTAAATAAACAAAAGCAAAAAGTTGCATTCGTGCAGACTTCTATGAGGGTTATGTCCGACATCAATATTTATCCTTCAATTGTTGGTTTGAAGTCGATCAAACTATCGAAAAAAAAGTTATTGGCTAATTAACAAATTACGCCAATTGCTTAAACAATTAACAAGTATTGAAGATATCGAGCCAAAAAAATATGGTATATTCTTTGGTATAAAATGTATATATTTTGAAAAAAACCATATCCTGACCTCATTGTTTCGGAGCAATCAATTTGTTAATTATGAAATTTATTTTGGCTATAACAAATGAATGGGTTGACAAAATGAGTTGTGCCTAGCCCTAAACGACGCGTATTGAAAATATATTTCGATTGAATGAAGATTATTTCGGATCCGTTGAACCGTTTTCATTTTATTAAATAAAAACGAAAAAAAAATTAGTTTAAACAATTATTTGACTATGAAGCTCGCGGTTTAGGAAATTTTTTCATAAGAAAATCTTGTTCAGCGGAATTTTTCCTATAAGAATCCGTGGCTAACTCAAATGGTATAGAACATTTTTGGGAAAAATCCCAGGCAGACTCACCTAATGTGGTTTTTTTGGGAAAATTTCTATGAGTTGACTAACGACAAAGTAGACGTGTGTCGATCCGTCAATTTGGTCATATAGGGAAGTCAAATTAGGCAACAAAGAACCCGAATTTGGGAATAATTCCTCGATCCATATCTTTTTATGGAACTTACTGGAATATGCTCCAAATAGTGTCATAAAAAATGCCATTAATGGCAAATAACTGCAAAATTAATTGTAAAGTTAAATACCCCGAATATGAATCGATGGCAAATTATTAAAATTAATTTATAAATGTTCTTGGATGCTGAATACGAATCCGATGCTTGATTTGCGAAATTCAAAATGGCGTTTACAGAATGGCCCACTTCAATGCAGTAAATATGCAAAACTGACCGACAAAAAAGACGATTTTTTCGTGAAATTTTACAATATGTCAACTAAAAATCTAACAACAGATAAAGGAAATTTACCTACATAAACGTATATTTGAAATAGTTTTAAGGCAAAAAGTTATGAATTTATTGTTGCATTTATTTAAGAAAAAATTTTTTTTGAGGTGCATATAAGTAGATAATACATTTTTGAATAATTTTTTTTTAAAAGCTGCTTGCAGAAAATTGATTCACTTTTGCTATAAAACTACGTAATTTTCAACGTTTTACGATATATATTTTGTTTTAATGTTTATTTCATTAAAGACAATAAAATAAAAATAAAACCGAGGTGCAGTTTTGAAGATTAATACCTTAGCTTCCACCTTTAAAAACCGGGATTGTTAAAAAAAAATTATTTAACTTTGTTCACATTTGAATTTTCCGGTTTATTCGTTGCAAAATTAAAAAATCTCCTTTTTAGAAAAAGACAAGCTTGGAAAATTATAATTATCGCAAAATAAATCGTTATTACTTATAATACATAGCTTCAGCTTTAATTTGATCACCTATAAAGTGCAGATATCACTTTTCAAATCTTTAATATGAACGATCAAAGTTAGATACAGCGGAAAACTGTTTCTTTCGAAAATTGGCATACTTTGAAGGCCTGGATTTTGTGAAATAAATTTTTCAATTTTTTTTTTGTGAAGGCATATTTTAGATAATCCCTTTAAATATGCTGTCCAAGCATTTATTTTTGTTTTTTTAATAAATTATTCATATTTTCACGAAATTTATGAAATAATCAAAAATTCATGTAAAGCTCTAATTTAAAGTGATATACGCAATAATTAAAGTACTCAATAAATTATTTCAACATACGTAATACTTCGATAAAATATTACTTTTTAATGTCCAATTGGTTTTATATCATTTGCTTTTGCCAATCAAAAGGTACAGCCACTTACGTCTAGCGCGCGCACTCCCGCAAGCCTATTCCAACTTGAGCGGACGGCCGACGTAGCGCGACTTGGAGCGTTAACAAATTACTGCTCGCTCAACTTTAATTCGAAAAACACACGTCATATATGTTCCTTTCGTAAAATCTGTTCTTTCCAACGGTGCTGTTAGTTTTTTCATAGAAATTGAATTTGAAAAGTATTCATGAAATATCGTATTTTGCACCCAAATTGTTTAATAAAAAATTTTCCACGCAATTTCTGGATGTCACATTTTGATATTTTATTCTCCACATCTTTCTGACACACGCTTGAACAAAAATCATCGATCGAAGAATTATTTCGAAGGGAAAATCTAATTTGAGTCCCCTAATAGTCCAAGATATAAAATTGTCATTGTTACAAGTCCCGCTTTAAGCAGACCCTAGATGATCAATAATATTGCTAATATGAAGAAATGTTGTCTATATTATTGATCGTGTATGGACTGGATTGATGTTGGATATTGATGAGAATCTGAGTTTTTGGTATTGTTGTCAATAATATACAAGGTGTGTACAATTTTTATGCTTCAAATAAATAATATACCAGAACGTGTATGATATCAGGAAGCTCAACTTGAAAGGTCTAAGATGTGGAAATATAAAATTTTAAGCGCAGAAGAAGATATCGTGTGTTGCTCAGGATACGGCACTCAAGATATAAAATTGTCATTGTTACAAGTCTTGCTTTAAGCAGACCCTAGATGATCAATAATATTGCCAACATGAAGAAATATTGTCTATATTATTGATCGTGTATGGACTGGATTGATGTTGGATATTCATGAGAATCTGAGTTTTTGGTATTAGAGCATTATGTTGTCAATAATATACAAGGTGTGTACAATTTTTATGCTGCAAATAAATAATATACCAGAACGTGTATGATATCAGGAAGCTCAACTTGAAAGGTCTAAGATGTAGAAATATAAAATTTTAAGCACAGAAGAAGATATCGTGTGTTGCCCAGGATACGGCACACTGTGCGTATTGAAATTTGCTTAATAGCAGTTTTTCTTCTATCCCTTTTTCGATATGTTAATAAAAATACACCTAATAAAAATTTATGCTCTCTTCAACGGGAGAATAATTTCTTGTTTAGTATGTTTTTGCAGAAAGTTGAGCGTTGTATATCCTGTACAATTCCGTACGCAATGTAATGGACTTCGTTAAAATGATTACCAATAATGCTCATTTGAAAATTATTCTGAAGTACGTACTTCGGTGGTATTAATAAAAAAACAATATTCTATTTATTCCTTAGTAATTTGGAGCAGTTGCCCTTTCCGTTAAGTATCGTTACGAACCGGTTATACTTTAAATCTTAAGAATTCATGATTTTAATTTCAGAAGCTTTTTAAACTCTGGACGATTATGGTAAAAAATTTACATTAATTTAAATAATAGCGTTAAAGGGATTTTAGCGGAAATCTCAATGTCTATATATTATATGCATAAAGAACTAAGAAGGTGAATGTCTAGATTAGAAGAGATAGACTTGTTAAAAATTAAACGTTTATTCTCATACAGCGTTTTCTTCCCACAACTCATTTAAATGCGAATTTCACTTAACATTTTATAATGTTGTATTATAAATTATATTAGGCAACACTTGAAATAAAGGCAGTGAAATATTTCTTGGATTATTACATCATTTAGAATAATCGAAATATATGGTCTGTGAGTTTTTCTGATTGAGAATAGTTTTTCACATTATTATAATGATTTTCTTTAGAAGAGGTAGTAGTTTAATTTAAGCCATAGGACTGATGTGAACAACATAAATAAATATTCGTAGAAAAGCATACTTAGAAATATTAAGTATATAATAGTAAAATATACCAGAGATTTTTGAAATATCTTTCTCCTACAACGCTGCAATCTGTATCAACAAAGTTCGTGACATGCGCCTCGATTTATCATATAATTCAGTCAAAATTAAATGAAGGGGCACTCATTGCAATGTCAACAATGACATTATTTAACTCTTTATCCCGTTAATTCTTCTTTCCTTCTTTTTTCCGCTTTCTTATGCATTTTAACTCCTCATATTACTTTCTCCATTATCACAAAATCTCTATTACAATTTTGTAGGTACGCGATGGACAGAGAACAGGATCTGTTCCTCATAGACTTCTGAACCTTTACTGTTTATTTATAACGGAATTTTTATTACATATGTCATCAAGCAACTGATGGAAAAAGGTTTAGTGGGGCGGTGCGTCTGTCAGGCAATGACAAAACATGGTATGGTGCTGTCAAATGTGCTATACAATAAAGGGAGATCAACCACAATAATATCATGGAAGTTCAATAAGCCAGTAGGAGAACGTATTTAAAAAGACCCAATCGGACCTCTCTCTCTCTCTCTCACTCTCTCTTTTGGATATGACCACTGTGAATTTTACCAATATATGAGACTGCACAGCGCTATTTAGATGTTATTAATGTGGCAATCAGTACAGCGGTTATGCTATAGCTTTCTCGCGATTGATTAACATTGCGTTAAATCAACTATAGAGGTACATGCACGTTTACAATCACCTCTCCAATACCAATTACATTTGTCGTCGTTAATAGATTTTCAATTTGATACTATTCTGAACACATATGTCTATATATTAAGTACACTTTGAATTGTGCTCACTTCTGTATAATAGTTGAAAATATGACTTCTGCTAATAGTAAATGCATTTTCATGATTTCTTCTATAATGTATTCTTAAGACTGTATACATTAATGTTAAATAACTTCCAATGGTGGCTTTTTATTTGCTCTGCTAGAAGGGTGGACAAGAAAATAAAAACGAAGTACTGTACTTGATAGAGAGTAAAGTTGTAAGAGAAAAACATTGTATACAGTTTTTCATGAGAACTATTTAACGATTTGAAATTAGCGATTATATCATTGGAAAATGGTAAATCTTACATTTAATGAAAACATGGTTTAACTCAAAGATATTAATATTTTGGTTTTTGCTTTATTTCTGCGAGATGAATAGTTTTAAAAATATAGCAGTTCAAAGATGGCGTTTGAACGTTTACAAGTTGAGATGCAATACTACTTCCGTATCCAGATTTCCCATCCATGTCACATAAAACGAAAACATTTTGATATATTTACACTCTAGTACGTGGAAATAATTACTCGTAGAATTGTTATAATATAATAATACAATAAAATTTGAGGGACACGGTAAAATTGTTCGGAGTTACGTAACTTCGCCCAAAATTTCGACAAATTGATGGGTCTTTGCTCATTGTATGTACAATCCCATCAGCTTCTATAGGTGAAAACCGTTTTTGATTTTCGAAAAAAAAAAAAAAAATGCGAAACTACACCCGACAAACGATTTTGCATTTTTTCAAATCGCGTTTTATGCACGAAGAAAGGTTATATTTTAATAATTTGTTTTACACATGGAGGGACTTTTTTCTCTCTTTAATTTGAAGAAAAAATCATGGCCAAGGGATGATCAGGACCGGAGTTAGAGCTGATAACGTTGTTGCCCCTGTGGAGGGGAACAAAGAGGGTTATTGACTTCGGACTAGGCTCATTCTCAAGTTCAACTCTCTGTTCAACTTGTACTAAAAAGGAGATCAAATCAAAGAATGTTTTTGGACTGAAACGACGAGTTATACAGGGTTCCTTAATGATGTGCTAATATTTCAGGGTATGATTCCTTAGGTCATTTTATGAAGAAAATGATCGATATGAACATATGCCCATAATGGCTTAAATTTTGTGCTATAGGGTGTTGAATTTAATTTTTTTTATCGTTATTTTTGAATATCTCAGAAAGTACTTTAGATATTATTTTCAATTTTGCTTTTTATTAATAGGATATAAAACCACATATTTCAGTTAGAAAAGTTATTTCATAGCTCCACCAGTGGCGCCCTGTAAACGTGTCCTTTGATACTGTTTACCAAAAAGGTGGTACCTACGGCACTGACATTTTCAATGTGAATATTTTTTCTGATTAGCCTGGTCAATTCTACATGAAGACAGTCACTTGCGTGTTTCTCGCCAGATGCACAGTTCTTGATTAAAACAATTAAATTCAATTCGAATCTAATTGAATTTGAATAATTAAAATTGAACCAGTTGTATTTGAATAATTCGAATTTAATTATCTTAATCAGGAACTGTGCGTCTGAGGAGAAAAACGCAAAAGATATATCATATAGAACTAACCAGGCTAATCACAATAAAATCCACATGGAAAAATGTCAATGGCGTACCACTTATTTGCTAGAAAATATTAGTGAACATGTTTGCAGGGACGCCACTGTTGGAGCTATATAATAAATTTTCTAGCTAAAATAGGTGGATTTATATAACACTATTAAATAAGAATGAAAAATAATATCTAAAGTACATTCGGAGATATTCAAAAATAACGGAAAAAAAAATAGAATTTCTTCTTTGATTTGATCTCCCTTTTAACGCAAGTTGAATAGAGACTTTAACTTGAAAATGAGCCTAATCCGATGTCAATAACTCTTTTTGTTCCCCCTCCATAGAGGCATTATCAGCTCTAACTCTCTTCCTGATCATCCCATTGCCATGATTTTGTTTTCAAATTAAAGAGAGAAAAAAGTCCCCTCATGTGAAAAACAAATGATTTAAATATAGGTAACCTTTTTTCTTGTAAAAAACGCGATTTGAAAAAAATGCAGAATCATATTTCGGGTGCAGCTTCGCAATTCTTTTCAAGAATCAAAAACCGTTTTCACCTTGACCAGAATTAAGTTTTACCATTTCCCTAAATCCACCAAAAGTTTCAGGTCACTGTAATCCTTCGTTCCTGGACAAATCATCGATTTAATAATTGAAACAATCGGCAAAGAAAAACATTCCGAGAATTCTTCAATTGCTCATAACTCGAGATCTAATTATTATTTTTGGACAAACCGGCACAGATCACATATTTTCAAATTCTCTTTTACTTTGAGTTAGACTTTTTTTTCATATAGGTATTATTTTCCGAGTTATCGTCGAGGAAGTAGCTTTTGCAAACTTTGTGTGCAAGTATCTTCCCCGCCCCCTCTTGAGTATGAAACTTGTGATTTTCAGAAAACAATTACATAACACAAACTTAAAGAATCGCAAAAATTTTTTTTCAAATCCATTATTTACTTTCAAATCCAGATCCCCTCTGCTACTACATGGATGTGAAAGTAATTATTTTTAAATTTACATTATGTTTCTTATAATAATGGCAAGTTAATACTTGGATAATTATAATGTAATACCCAACATTTATTTATATATTAATATTTAATAATTCTCTCCAAGCATATATTATTTTTGACGTTGCACAGCGACGTTGCCACGTTATTCCACTTTTTCTTAAACGATGAAAATCTTACATTTTATTATTTCCGAAGCACATTGTTTTCTTACCATTAACTCGGTGCGTTATTGCTTTTGTTTTATTTTCTGAAACATTAAAGCTTTTACATCAGTTTAAATATTTGCTTACCTGCAATCTTTGTTCTCTCGACAAACTTCGGCAAGATGTAAGCAAGTAGGCTGGGGGGATTCCTCGATTCTCTGAGCGCAAACGGGGTGAAGTTTTTCTTGTGCGATTAAACAAGCATCCTGTTTATTGTCAGTTTTCCTGAAATGAATATACCAAATATTAATTTCGTATTCCTCAAGTTTCCCAATACTTTACAAACTAAATTTAGTCGATAAGCACCCACGGAAACTTTTATAGAGCTTTTTAAATCCCTCATTTATTACCAGATGATTCCATTAACTAAAAACCGCCGCCTAAGGAATCACTACTTCCACATCCAGATTTTTCATCCAAGTCACTTTAAAGGAAACATCTTGATTAGATATGCACTGTAGTATGTGGAAACTATTGGTCATAGAATTTTAATAATAATTGGGGCAGATGTCATAGAAAAGTTTGAGGCGTTGGTTTCTACCATATACGTTAAAAATGAAGTTTCAACCTACCACCTCCCACCCCTTCAATGGAATCATCTCAATCTGATGTCATTACAATACATACGTGTACTAACTTTCAAGCGAATATCTCCATTTTATGTTATCAATCCCATTAATAATGGAGCGGAGGTGGTGGGGTTTGAAAAATATTAGAAATAAATCTGAGGCCCTGATTTCTAGTATACAGTGTGTCCCACTTTTCATGGAGCCACCCTCATATCTCGCTCACATGATATCCGAATGTTTTGAAATTTTGGTGGTGAATATATACCTATAAAGTGAGTCTTTAGACGTAACCACATTCGACTGTAGTGGGTGGCGTTCGATTCTACCATGGAAAAAGGGGGTCGATTTTTGAATAAAAAGTATTAGCGATTTTATTAGAGAAAAACTAGTAAAATATTCCTAATCAGCACATTTAGAAACCCCGTTGTACAAGATTACATCGTTGTGTGTTCAAAGGCGTTTGAGATATGGGCCCTTAAAAATAAATTTTTTTCAACTTAAAATAATTTGTATCTGTGAAACGGATTGTCATATGAAAAAAATGTATTCTTTATTTTTTGTTCAGAATAATGTATTGTACTAGTATGAAATGGTTCTACAAATAAATTACAATTTTTTTAATAAGGCAAAAATTCTAATTTGTATATACCTACCATGTTTTTAAGAAATAATCTTTAATAAAGACCTAAGTAAGCCATGAAAACAAAAGCTATTGCAAGCGTCAATGTATTGTTGAAAGTCAATAAGTTAATACGTTAAAAATGTAATGAATGATGGATTAATGTTACATAATAAGTGAACTGATTTTTTTTTTATGAAAATGGCTCAACGTTTAACAACGCAAGAAAACGTGGAATTGGTTCGTTTAGTCGGAGATAATGCCAGATCATTTAGAGAAGCTGCTGATGAATTTAATTTACGGCATCCTGGCCGTCAGCCGCCCATTCGCCATAAATTGGTCGCAACAATTAATAGAAATTTTAACAATGGAGGAAATGTATGTAAGTTAAGACCAAAGAATTATAATTTACAAAATCGGTAAATTCAAAACGAGGAACGCATTTTACAATATTTTAGAGAACATCCAAGATCTAGCATAAGGCAGTTGCATTAAATCAAAATTTTAGTAAAAGCATCTTTTGGCGTTGCCTGAAAAAACAGAAAAAGAGCATTCAAACCAAAATTTCTACATACCCTAGAAGATGGAGATACATACAGAATATTAGATTTCTGTTTTTGGGCCCAGGGTGAATTTTTAAACAATGTTAATTTTCTGGAACACGTCATATTTACTGATGAAGCAACATTCACTACCAATGGGGTAGTATGCTCTCAGAATTGCCGTTTTTGGGCTGACGAAAATCCCCACTGGTTTATCAGTACTAAAAGCCAATATGTGTCAAAAGTTAACGTTTGGTATGGTTTAAGGAAGGATCAGATTATTGGGCATTTTTTCATTCCAAGATTTGTTGCAAAGGAAAATTGAACCCTTTCTCAATAATCTGCCTCAAGATGTCAGAAGATACTTGTATTATCAACTTGATGGTGCCCCGGCTCATAATGTTGCTAGTGGTTGGCTAGAAGATAAATTTCCAGGTAGATGGAAATGTTTAAGAAGTCAAGTTCAGGAGTTTCCCCCGTGGTCTCCAGACCTGACACCACTTAATTTTTATTTGTGGGGTCGTCTAAAAAATATAGTGTATAATAACAGACCACGTAGCCAAGATGAGTTAGTGATCAGAATTAGACAGGCATGTGTTGAAATCACTCCAGCCGAGATTAGAAAAGTTGTACGGCATGTAAGAAAACGGATTGAGCAATGTATTCGGAATGATGGTGGTTACATAGAAACGCAAAGAATTGTATAATTAAATTATTTGTGTAGATTATTTGTTAGAAACATGGTAGGTATGGTATGTACAAATTAGAATTTTTGCCTTATTAAAAAAATTGTAATTTTTTTGTAGAATCATTTCATACTAGTACAATACATTATTCTGAACAAAAAATAAAGTATACATTTTTTTCATATGACAATCCGTTTCACAGATACAAATTATTTTAAGTTGAAAAAAAAAAAGATTTTTATGGGCCCATATCTCAAACGCCTTTGAACACACAACGATGTAATCTTGTACAACGGAGTTTCTGAAGGTGCTGATTAGGAATATTTTACTAGTTTTTCTCTAAAAAAATCGCTAATACTTTTTATTCAAAAATCGACCCTCTTTTTCCATGATAGAATCGAACGCCACTGACTACAGTCGAATGTGGTTACGTCTAAAGACTTACTTCATAGGTATATATTCACCACCAAAATTTCAAAACATTCGGATATCAGGTGAGCGAGATATGAGGGTGGCTCCATGAAAAGTGGGACACACTGTATACACCAAATCCCAAATTTCTGTACTCTCACCAGCTTGATTTACTTATTTTCCCCTCTTTACTCCTATTTAACCCCCAATCCTTCAACATCATCTCAAAATATAATCTAGTTCCAGATGTCGTTATAATACATACTTCTACCAAATTTCAAGTGAATATCTCAATTTAATTTTATCAACCCCTTTAATAATGGAGTAAGGGTGGCGGAGGGTTGAAAAATATTGTTAAAAAATCTGAGGCCTTAGTTTCTAGGACATACACTAAATTTCAAGTTTCTGTACTCTTTCCAGCTTGCTTTACTTAGTTTCCCCTATTTACCCCTATTTAACCCCCAACCCTTCAACGGAATCATCTCAGAATATAATCTAGTTCCAGTTGTCGTTATGATACATACGTGTACCCAATTTCAAGTGAATGTCTCAGTTTTATTTTATCAACCCTTTTAATAATGGAATAGGGATGGTGGGGCGTTGAAAAAATATTATAAATAACCTGAGACTTTGGTTACTGCTATATACACCGAATATGAAGTTTCTGTACTGTTACCAGCTTGCTTTACGTATTTACTTATATCTCGGGTGTAGAAACAGGTCATGCCTTTCATAAAAGTGCATTGTCATCGAGACTGAATCAACGTGTAAAATTTCAACTGCGTAGGATAAGAGGAATTGGTTCTATTCAGCTTGCAAGATTTGATCTAAACAAACTAACACACTAACATTGTAAGTTAAAATCTTTTAAAAATTGGTCAAGGAATGATTCTCACACCTCTAATGCTATTTAACAATGTTTATACCATTGTATGGCAATCTTAACAGTAATTTCTCTGTTTTCATGGTGTTCATTTTTCTAGTATTTTTATGATATAAATCATCTATGTTAAATATTCAAATAACTGCATTGGTACGCAGCTTAAGCCTTTCCTTTAGGGGATTATAATATAATATAATCCTCTCGCTACGTGCCGGAGATGTCGACCTAATAATGTCTTGTCTAGCAGATATGACTTTATGAACTTCTAGAGGCTCTAAAATTCTATTAATAAACTCTAGCCTTCTGAGCATAAGTTATAGTAGCGGCGAAAATAAATAAAGATATCTCTCAAATAAATTCTAGATTTTCAGAATTTTCTTTTCCACATTTGAATTTATAGACCTAGGGTTGCCGTGCTGTTATTTAAGCAGTTGACATAACCAAAACTGATATATAATTCTATTCTATGAAAATACAGAAATCATAAAAATATTATAGTAATATCCAGGGCAATTGAGAGAGTTAGCTTTGGATTTTCATTTAATAATTTATTTACTTATTTATTTATTTACATTATTTAGCAGATTGAACAATGGGATAGGCAAAGTACAAACAAGTGTACAGTTAATCAATCAAATATGCATACTCAGAAGAATAATAGTATGATATAAGAATAAGCAAAGGCAAAATATATATACAGCGTGTGTAAAAGTATTGAAACATGACCAAGTCTTTATAATATTGACTTTTTAAAGAAACCTAAGGTTGATTTTCTTGTTAACTACGTAACTCTTGGTGTAATTTATAATTTTTTACTTAACACACCTCAATCTCGAGTCAAATTTCCAGTCACCTAAACTATTTTTCACATAGCAACCCATCCTTTCTAGTACCTCAGAAGAATATATATGTACATTTGTCGTCCTTTATATGCAATGGGGTATTTGCCATACATATTAATTCATTTTAAACGATAGATTAATATGAAGTAATATATAAGTATAAAAGTCTAAATGCATTCATATCAATTAAATCATGAGATGAAAATAAATATTTAATAAACAAATCGACCTAAAATTGAAATATTTCAATGATTTCGAAAACGCAACCTTTTTGGGTAATGATCTTGGTGACGTCGTCTCGTATATCACATGTTTCTGACACATTATTTACCATATTTGTGAGTATAATTAGTCGTGTTTCTATAAATATAGCTATAGTAGCCTATTATAACTGACTAGCCCAATATAATTATTAAAATGATTTAGTTTTCATATTAAACATTATTATATTATCTCTAATAATTTAGCTCATTTGCGATAATTTATGTTAACAACATGACCTTAAAAGAATCCAGAATTAATATTAGTCTGTCACTTTCCTCGAATAATTGGTTATAATAATTGTATAGACCATTTTCGGTTGACGTCACGTTGTAAAAAAGGTATTATAAAATATGAATAAGCGTATCACCGATCTCATGAAGGACTATGGAATAATAATAATTGTAAAATATAGTACAACTGTTTATTAAATACGTCAATATGCTAATGCATTTTATTGAAAGTATTTAAAACCACATTCTCTTTAAACATTAGGTAACGAATGTCTACAAATTAGAACAAATCAATTGTTAAAAGCTTTACCATACATTTTTATGCTATTAACTTTAAATATTAAAATATAGGTCGCATTTAAGTATGGATTCGCTCAAGTGCGATTGTTTATTTAGATATTTTCATTATTTTCAAATCAGACAGTCATTATTTGTAAGTGAATCGATAACTATTATTATTTTTTGCTAATAAATTATTATTATCAGCATACAAAGAAATGTATACTTTTATTGTTCTATATAATGTTTGTAAAGATCGATATTCTATCTCGAGTAATCTGCTGACATGAGTGCGATCCTGCTCCATGCTACTATCATTCATCTATTAGATAATTATATCTTCAAATCAGAATATATAGTCGGTCGTTCGTTTAGGTTTAAGCAACCTCAAAGTGTATTGTTTTATTGCCGCTTATATAATCGAGTGATTTGACATTTATATTTACATACAGAATACAGTCTATACTTGTCACCTTTTATTTAGTGCATATAAAAAAGGTCATAAAAACCGCCCATCAAAATATCAAGGTCGGCACAATTACTACTGACAAGAGTACTACAGAGCCGTCCTTCAATTTTTTGCGTATCAGAATGAACAAAATATTACTAGAGATTTAAAAATTGTGATTTCGGCAGAAATTTAATGGCGTTTCTGGTAAATTGAAAAATCGTACTCAAGACTGGAATATCTTATGCATTGGTGAACGCATTGCCTGTTCTTCCGCGACAATGATACATGAATACAAAGTACGGCTCTGTTTATTTGTTTCCTGGGTATGACGTTCTAGTTAGGGGTGATGAAAATCATCATTATCTCGACTTCCTGTAGCCAATCGACTTCGGGTAGCTCGACGAGACGGAACGAAATATCGCGTTAGTTTTGCAGAAAAATAATCTGAGTCCATAGAATGGATTTAACTTTCCTTTCTTCTGCACGTGTCTGCAATTATTGTTATTTATATTGCTATTGTTGATGTCAGTGTTGATGTTGCTGTTGTCAAAGGCACAACTCTTGAGGAAAAAAATTAGCCCAACCATGTTACGCTAGGACTTCCCTAGGCTGTAGAAATTAGTTTTCAAAAAGGTGCTTTATTAATAAACAAATGCTTTTTTGCAAAAATTATACAAGTATACATTGCCCAAAAATAAAACCCTATCATTCTACGCAGCAAAACCTATAAGTTTGTTACGTCTACAATCACTTAAAGCTTAAAAATAATTCACAAACAGCATCTTTTAGCAGTATTTTACATTTTGTTAAAATACTAATTAAGAAAACCCCGTTCGACATTTTTTCTTTGAAAAATCCCTTTTGCCTGGACTAACTGAGGACATCATGATTTTTATGTAAAGTTCAGTTTAACATGTCAGTATTAAAATTATTCCGGGGCTGATCTAAAATCAGACAAAGTTACATACAAATTAATACGTCTAGTAAACTGACTTCTTCTTTTGAGAAATGTTTAGAGCAACTCTGTCCGTTTTTGTCCCCTTTTTGCACAATGAAATAAAATCATAAGTAAAAGACCAATGCGCTAAAAATCTTGTAACGATACGTGTTCCCACAAATGGACATGTACTGTAAGCGGGATGTGCACTATTGAAATGACACATACATGTGACAACATAACTGACGTTAGTTAACCCAAAATATTTGGTTTAAACCACCTCAACTCCGTGGTTGTGAATAGAACAAAGAGCAATACATGTATAATAAATGCCGGTGTACCACAAGGCTCCATATTAGGGCCATTCATGTATCTCATATTTGCCAACGATCTCGCTATATACATTCAAAGCAAATACAATGTTTATATTACGCCGATGATACAAACTTTTTAGTTATTCAAAAAAGTCCTGACGCATTAAAAAATATATCTAAGGATCTATATAAAGACATTATAATTTGGTCAGAGAAGAATCGGTTTACACTTAATAAAGAAAAAACAAGTCCTGTATCATTTAGGTATAATATCGAGCAGAACTCGAATTTCTAATAACAGATTCTGCTAAAATATTAGGTGTTATGTTCGACCGCAATTTGATATGGGCTGGTCACATAGATAGCCTGTGCGTGAAGCTCGGTAAAGGTTGTTATGGTATGTGCAACTTAAAAATCACTACGGTAAAGATTCTTTAATGACATTCTATTACACTAATATTCATTCTCATCTACGTTATGGAATTATGCTGTGGGGATTGAGTACTACTTACGTTCGTCGGGCATTTATTCTTCAAATACATGTCATTAGGATTATGGAGAGTTTAAATCCCCGAGATTCATGCAGAGGATCTTTTAAGGTCTTAAAAATATCAACTCTGCCTTGTTTACGAAATCTGTTGCTATGTTTTCAAAAACAAATCAACTCGTTTTACAAACCAAACACACTACAATTATCAAACCAGATTTAAAGATCAGATAATTCCACATCAGCACACAATAGCATTGTATCAAAAGAGTGTGTATTACAGCGGCTGTAAAATTTATAATTACTTACCCACTGATCTGAAAAATTGTAACAGTCTATTTACTTTCAAAAAGAGGATAAAGAATTTGCTAATTGCAAAATTCATTACATGATGTCAAAGAATTTTGCTCAGTCTGACCATTTATATATTTAATTATTTATTGCGTGTTTATATATTTATATATATTTTTTGTGTAGTTTGTTAATATGCAAGTGTGTTGTCTTATACAATTTCACGTGTATTTTAGTTTATATTTTAAATTGTATTATGTGTATGCATATTAGCCTCGAATTTTGACGCACTCCTGAATTGCTTGTATGGTTATTAATTAATCGTATTTGTGATTGGAAAATAAAGATTATTATTATTATTATTAAAATTTGTTGGTCAGGAATAGCGGTTAAATTTAAACGAATAGTGAAAAACGTAAAATTTTCAGTTCAACCAAATTTTTTTAGTTTAAACTAGGACTAAAAAATCGGCCCTTTTAGACACAACATTGAAACGGTTCAAACGGATATTTATTTATACTAACACTGACACTATGTATCGTTTAGTGCAGGAAAAAAAAGCTGTACAAAACGGACTGTAAATTTGGCTCGTTAAGATAATTGATGTTCACAGAGCCGTACTTAAAATTTTTGTGCACACTGAGAGAAATTTAAATCTGTTGAGCAATGCTAATTTTGAATATAAATTAGAATGATAAAATATTCTATTATTGCTCAGTTTCGGCAATATAATTTAATCTATTGAATTATTATTGTTGCCAAGCAAGGACCACGAGGAGATATGAACAATTCCTTGACAAAAACATGGGTTCAGGGTTAAGGTTATTACTATTTATGTCAATAATCCTAATTGATCTAATTGACTCAAATTAAATAAATAAATTTAATTCTAGAAAACAAATAAACAAATATTAAATAAATAAATTCAATTCTAGAAAACAAATAAACAATTATTAAATAAATAATTCAATTCTAGAAAACAAATAAATAAGTATCAAATAAATAATTTCGATTCTAGTGAACTTCGAGCAACTTCGAAATTTTTATATACGTAGCAAATATTTATTCATTAGGCCATAGTACAATTCTGTAGCTTTCCATAATACTTGCTCTTATATGAATCACTTTAAAGTTAAATCCTATCTTTAATCGCCATCGCCTAAGTGTTTGTTCACTAAATGATACTACACCTGTTGTTCTCAGTTCCGTATGCACTGATTGTACTGTTGGTATCTCACTTTCCTTATACTTGCTCTAAACTAAATCTCTTAACAGCTTCACCACAGACGAATCTAATTCTCGTTACTTTTCCTTGTCCGATTTAGCTTTTCGATTATATGGTCCTTCCTTAATTAATATATAAACAGTTTGTTTTGGAATGTCTGTTAATTAGGCGGTTTTTTCCACAGCTTCGGCTTCTCCTTCACTTTCTTTTATATTTTTATAAACATTTAAAACTACTTTTTGGGTATGTTCACATAAATGTTATCTAAAAACTTTCTCTGTAATTGGCGAGCTGTTAATAATCCCCATACTTTCCTGTCATTCTCTGCTAGTGCTAGGTAAAGAATCTTACCAAGGCTTAAACATTTCCATGACGTTATTTTACCGCAGCCACTCATAAACACAAAACACCCGAATAATTCACTACACGCCAAAATCTTTATAAAAACATAATTACATAAAATACGCTAAAACACAATAAAGGAAAATATCATGTACCTGTTAAAGTATATTACCCTTTTTAGCTCTCACAATGTAAATATAATGTAAACACAGATCACCAACTATATTTATTTTATAAAGCACATACAAATATATTCTTAACTGATGCGGTTAATTTGAAATTCTGTGTCACTGAGAACATTAAAAGTTCGACTCTGTCGTCCCGCTAGATCGTAAAATATTTTTCGTAAATAATTGGAACAGGTGTGTTTTCGTCAATTTGTTACTTTAATCATTCCAGAACATACTTTATATGTGAATGATGTTCTATGTATTAAGTAGTATAATATACTTAATATTTAATATGTTATAGAAGAGTAAACTCGAAAATCGACATGCCCTGATCTCCCCTCAAGTACAAGCTGCACTTTGAATTTTTTTATGTGCATTAAACAAATGAAGACAACTATAACACATTTCACCTTAAAAAAAACTATATTACGAGACAATTACACTATAGAATTTACAAAATCAGTATTGCGATCACGTGTCGAAGTTGCACGCGTTTTCGTCATCTTACAGTTTTATTCACACCACCTACAACAAAATAAGAACAATACGTACTTGCAGAGACAAAAGGCGATCTCGACGTTCCAAGGGAAGTCTGGTTTCCCGTAAAATGTTTGAAGAGCTTCCATACATGAGTTTCTGTTGCAGCGAGACATGTCGCAATGATGCAGAATAGGCGCTAGCAGCATTCGACAGTGGTAGTGATTGTTACAGCTGTTCATCGCTATGTGGCACGTGCTTTGAAATACCATTTTCTCCACCTCGTTAGTCTCTTCAGGGGAACCTAAAAGTACAATCGTCAAGTATGGCGTTAACAAATAGTAATACTGTTTTACTAAATTAGGGTTAAGTACATATTTGTTTTATTATTGCACTTGTTTAGTTCTCAATTTAACGAAGCAATTAAATCCTGAAACCGGGCAAGTGCGAGTCGGACTCATATGTTGAGGGTTCCGTACTGTAAACAATATACAGGGTGTTTAAAAAATGCGGTAATTAATTTATAGGGTTGATTCTACATAAAAAATATGAAAAAAAGTTCATATAAATAAGGATCCGAAATTCCTACTAAGGGCGTTGCGCGCCTATGAAGGGGGCACTCAATATTGACATTTTATTTCATATCTCAGAAACCCTTTGAGCTACAGTGCTTAATTTTTGCACATGGTTCGATATCAATAACGGTTTGTATCTGATGTTATCTACCATGGGTAAATTCAACCAGAGGTGCACAAAATTGGGAAGGGGGCCAACTAGCAATTTGATGTTTTGTAGAAGCTGAAAGAATGTTTACAAAACATTTTTTATAAAATAAGACTGTTGATATAAACATTTTCAAAACGTTTATACCACGTTTATAGACGCAAAATGGGCACAGTTTAGAAAATAATGTAGTTCCTTAATTTATTTTATTATGGCTTTCACAAGTGTTATAAAATAATTGTATTACATTACTATAAGATAATTATAAAATAATTTGGGATACGACAATGCATTTTTATAAGCAACAACAACATAGGTTATTTATTATTTAAGTGTTTTTGTAGACAATAATAATTCTCAAAACAGTTTTAAAATATTTCAAAGGTATATAGACTCTATATGACATGGCGGCATAACTAACAACATGTTTAGTGAAAATGAGATAAATGTTAACTGACAAAGACTTCGTTTCGCCAACAACAAAGCAATTTTCAGCTGCAAAGGACATTTTTCTGTGAAATATGTGGTATATATAAAATAAAATTTTTGAGCGCTCTTCAAAAAAACGAATATTTATCAAAATTAAAAATAAAATTTTCGTATTAGATCTTTTAGTGGTATCGCTCCAATTGTGTTTCGCAGATAACATATCTCATAATAATAGATTGTTGCTAAAATGGTTATATCAAGGTAAATTTTATTTTTGAACTATTTTTATTTTAAAGTCCAAAATGGACACTATACAAATAGCCTGAATATAAATAACATTATGGCATCCATCTTGTAAATCATATTTATAACTATGAAACCACTTATAGAACAAATATATTTTCTGAAGAATTGTTATATCTTGTAATTAGACACAAGCTTATTGCAAAAAGCGAACGCAATTTCCATTAATATTTTGTTTCGAATAATTTAATAAATAAAATATAAGAAGTAATTAAATAATATTTTTCTGTATACTTTCAAATATGTAACTATTTTAAAAGCTTTTATTTAGCTTCACTTGTAACAATGTAAGAAAATCTTGCAATCAAAATTACGACTAGGTCTAATTGAGCTAGAGCTTTAAAATTTTGCACACGTATAGAATACGATAAATTATGTAATGTCACCCTAAATCCAACATGGCGAACCCCCGAAGATGGCAGAGTGCTGTAAAAGATTGCTGTTAATGAGAAAACAATATGGCGCATAAAAACCTACCCATGTTTCATAAAAATGGTATAAACATATTATAGTCTTAAGGACAATTTTTGGATTTTTAACTATTTTATAAGTATTTTATGAGAGCAATGTGTACTTCGTTTATATCTCAGTTGTTTAGCAGCTACGGCCGAATGCAATATGCTGTCAGAAACAATATTGTGTTAAGAAGAACCCTAATAAAATTGTTTTATTTTTATGTTCGTAAATTGACCAAAAAGTCGGGGGTCATTAATTAAAATCTGCTATAAATCAATGTTGCTCCGTGAGCTAAAACATCCTATAATAATTGCTGTATAGACGTTAATAAAACAGCGAAAAACAAATTCTACAAAATGTTTTATAATTTAACTGTAAGAACATTCTTTGCACTTATTTATATGACGATTTAGTAGCGAAGACTAAAAAATCACTTTGTCGGTTTTAATAAAACAAAATAGTCTTTGCACAGCAGTGATATAACAGTAATAAAATAAAATTGTAGTATTATTTTAAATTTATAGAGCAACTTTTTAGTTGGGGCACTTACTTCTTCCTCCAAATTATTTAATGTGAATTTTCGTTAGTTGTCTCATCGGAATATGATTCCTTGGCTATAAATACACAAAAATACTTATATTGTAACGCCGTAGGACCAACAGATTTCGAGAAATTTGAATCTAAAAGAATTTTTCAAATCTTCCTGCGTAAACAGAATTTTTTCAATGAATTTTGAACATTTATTGTAACGATGAATTCCTTTTTGTTTATTAATTACCAGTTTTAATCAAAGGTTAGTACATACTAACAAGAGTAAACAGGATTCATCATTACGAACAAATCATCAACCGATATCCATGGGGATATCGGTAACTACGAAAATGCACAGACCTAGCAACCCACTAATATAAAAGCCGATGCACGAGCTCAGAATTTCATTCTCATACCGCCGAGAATAACGAAAGGTTCGTGACTTCTAACCTCAGATATTGTCGTGACATCGCATAAGTGTCACCAGTTTGGTAGTAAGAGACTCGTACTAGTGGGATTCTCGAATCAAGCCTAGTCCGAGAGACGACGTACACTTCGTGACCTTCTGACCCAGTCTAAGCGTGCGAAAGCGCCGTCACCTCATAGGTGGTGAGAGATTTTGTACTCAGAGCTGAGGGAGCTAATTAGCTCTAGCCTGATCTGAGGAACGCTTGACAGGTGTGTTGGTCCAATTGTGTACGACGTTCACAGCCACTACCATAAGCTGGAGAGTTTTTATGCGTTAAGCGTCAGTATCTGAGCCGTAGACGTCACGGACTTATATTAATACTTTAACGCCGCGTATTTTTCTGTCAAAGTGATAAGCGTCACGGCATCTGAATTTCATATCGACATGTGTCAATATTTTAACGCCGCGTATTTTTCCTGTCAAAGTGACAGATGTCAATATTTTAACGCCGTGTGTTTTTCTGTCAAAGTGACAAGCCCGCGTCATTTAAATGTCAAATGTGACAGATGCCAATTAAATCGATTATCGAAATGACAGCTGTCAATTAAGTGTCAACGTGACATAAGTCAGATTATTCATTGTTGTAACGACAGTTGTATTTCTATTGTCGAAGGGACGTGTATCCAATTAATCGGTATCTATGGTAACGTTGAGATATCGAAAGTCATTAAGAAATTCAGTTGGTGTACCGGGTAGCGCCCAATTCATCATATCTTTACCTTGAACGTTTGTGATAATAAACTACATTCAGGTATTAAATTCATATAGTGAAGGTTGCTAGGTTTGATCAAAGTCAGGATAGTCATCACCCTCTTAAATGTTATTGTTTTATTTGTTTGAATATTCGTTAAACTGATTCGTTAATACAATTTGTAAACTGGATTACCATTGTGTAATTGTTAAATAAACTTTGTTAAATCGAAATTATTCTCATTGACTTTTATTGAACCTTGGAATTACTCCACTGTTTGTTACCTGAGCACAATAGTTATAAACTATTGTAAAACTATAAAAGTAACGTTATATTATTTCTACATGACTTATGACTTTCTTGGTACAATCTCATCCATATTGTGGTACCAACCCATCGTGGAGTCATCAAATAGAAGATCGCCTGGATTGTCTTTAAAAGGATAGTTCAAATATGAAATAATATATCTAATGTTCCTCTTTGAAGCATGTTTATGACGTCACGAGGAAATAGATCATCCTATGTATTTTAAAAGCATAACAGAAACGTTCTTCCAAAATCTCGGGAGGCATTTCTTTTCCCATTAACGAATGTTGAATTCTCTTTTGGTTTTCTTTCTTTAAATCGAGGAAAACGTGAAGAAATGAGAGTTCTAGAATCTCCAAAAATTGCAGCAATGAAGTTAGTCTTATATTACGTCCTAATGAATCATTTGCATTAATACTGCATTTTAAGATAATTAAGTATTCAAGTGAGCAAAAAGTGGTATATTTTCCCCAGGCCTTTGGTACCGTCTATTCAAGATAGCTACTAAAGCATTGATTTATGAATGCAAACATAGAACATAGTCTGTAAGTAAGCCAATTTATTTTTTTTATTCTTTCAATAATAAATTGCATTATTACTTAAACTACTTAAATATTGTTTCCATTCATCGTATTTCATATAGTATATCTATCTCTTTTATCTATTTACTAATTTTCACTATATTCGGCAAATAATTTAGGTTGAAAACAATAATTTTAGAAAACTCTGCGGTCAACGTAAATTTTAAGATATTCTTGTCATCCGGGAAGTATATCACTCATCATTAACCACATTACATCAGGACATATGTCTGTTAGATTAGGACAGACGGAGAATTACTTGACTAGAATTTTAAGTGCAGTTTGGGATATTATTGGGGGACTGACTTTATAGCTCACATATGCCACAACAGGCTATTACACGAATTCATAAAAATTCTTAAAATCGCCATTAGATATAACAGATAAAAATGATACAGTAGAACCGTTTTATTTTAAGAATTAATCTCACATTTTCTTAAAGAAAACCGCTACTTTCACGTCGGGATTTCCTATGCAAGTCTCTTTAAACGAAAGTGTTTTGATACTATATTTCTACTCCAGTATGTGGAAATAGTTGTTCATAAAATTTTAATAATTATAATATTTGAATTTGTCTGACCTAAAAAACTCATAAAACGATGTGCCACACTTTAATACCTATTTCACTGACCATACACACTAAACTATATTTTTTTCTTTTAATAATGGAGTGGGCTGGAATATGTCATAAAAATGTGAGTGAGACATATGCCTCTATACACCAAATCCCAAGTTTCTGAACTCTTACTAGCTTGCTTTACTTTTTTACTCCTGTTTCACCCTCAATTATTTAACGGCAGTTCAACCGGCTAAGGCGTGTTAGTAGCAAGGACGCTTGGTCAGACCATCTATCGTACACTGGGTTCAATCAACAGCTCCTAAGCTAGCAATGTTGGTGGGTAATGGATGTTGTCCGCGTATTTTCAAATGTGTAATCGCTTCAGGATGGTCTAGGGGGTTATCTACTATAATACTTGGTGTATTTATATGTATATGAGTGTAATATTACAAATTAAACATTTATTAAATAAAAATATAAGAAACAATATTTTGTTTTAAAAATACAAAAAGCAGATTTGCTTGTTTACTATGTGTTAGTTGAGCTACTTCGCGTCATTTATTATCCATACTATGGCAAATTTCTACAAAAAAACTTTAACTTATAAACGTACATTTCTGTGTTATAAACGGCGTCCTTTAACAAAGTTTTGGTTCAATTACCTACTAAATTATTAGTAAGTTACTTACTTAAGCATTGAGAACAAATTAGGTTAAGTAATGGTTTTTATCTTCCTACGCCCATTACAGCTAATGAAAAATCACTTAATTAGACTGTCTTACACACACGCAACTTCCATCTTAAATAATAAAACAAAGTGGAACTTGATTTTAATTAAGCTATCCGTTGCTAAATTATAACAATGAAATGAAAATCCTTTCTAGATTTTTTTACGAATATCTTCAAAAGGGGAAGTAAATTAATATTTTAACCTCTGTGTATAATACTTTTGTACGCACTTAACAAAAAACATTTTTTTCTGTGAGATTCTAAGTCTGTTTCTACAATATTTATTGTTCCCGTCAGTCTCATTAATCTTGAAAAAATCGTAATTTATCCTCTTTAGTGTATAGCATTGTTGGTATATTAGGTGCTATATTAAGAAGGAATAAGATCACATACAGGCAGAAATCATTTTCACAAATTCTGCACAACGTTATTACATTTTTAATAATAATTGTAACATTTCGTTGCAAGATGTTGTACAAGTTTGCATATTTTAATTCTGCGCAATTCTTGTACATTTTAATTATCAAATACAAGATTTCATTCGAATGATTCTGCTGGAAAAGTCGTGCATCAAAATTGGGGAAATTCAAATTCAAATTTATTTATTTTTACTCAAAAAAATAGTATCAACTTAAACTTAATTTATTATTACGACAAATATAAAATTATAAGTAATACGCTTGGCACAATTGGTGGAATTTATAGCTTAGCTTCGTCTTTCCTACTGTCTAACCTTTGTAGAATAATAACCAATTTATCCGAGGTCTACCTGTGTATGTCTTAAAATGCCCTGACCGACCCCTGGGCAAGAAGTGTGTCACCTTTGTTATAAATCCTGTTGGTTCATCTCGTCTTAGGTTCCGGTATCGATGTTGTTAGGGTATATAGGTATAGTTTATATAAAAAAATAAATAAATGAATAAATTAATTAATTAATAACAATAAACAAAATTGAAAAATACAACATACGTGGCTAAAGGACAAGTTTCCAAGGCCAAAAAGTTAGAGGAAAAAAAAAAAAAACAAATATAAAATTGAAAAATTAAAAATCTATTTCCTTTGATGGGTTGACAGCTAATGTACTAAAAAATATTAAAGATGATATAATTACTTATCTGGTTCATCTTTTTAATATGTCTGTAAATGAAGGACAATTTCCCGATATGCTTAAGTAAGTAATTGTAATACCAGTCTATAAAAAAGGTTCTCCCATTGAAATTGAAAATTATAGTAACATTTCTATGCTAAGTGTTGTGTCCAAAATATTTGAAAGAATTATTTATAACAGACTAGTGTCTTTCATTGAAAAAAACAGTTTACTTACAGTGTCTCAATACGGACTTAGATCCAAGAAATCCACAGAAACGGCCACGTGTCATCTATTAGAATATGTTTACACAAATTTAGACAAAAGTCAATATGTCGTGTCACTGCCATTCGATTTATTGAAAGCATTTGATACCGTTGACAAAGACATATTAAGGCAAAAATTATGTCAAATTGGTCTGAGGGGAAACATCCTTTCATGGATATTGAGTTATATGGAAGGCAGAACATTCAAAGTGAGATTAAGTGGAGTGGAATCTGAGTTCCACGGTATAACAATGGGGGTACCTCAGGGCTCTGTTCTGGGGCCTCTACTATTTCTTTTATACATTAATGATTTTCCCTACCAACTCACCAAAGGTCATCTAACGATGTTTGCTGATGATCTAACGGTAATATTATCAGCGGAATATCCTGAGAAGCTACAAAAGTTAAATAATCTTACACTTGAAGAAGTTAGATCGTGGTCCCAAAGAGATAAACTAATACCTAATATTAAAAAAACCGTGTTTATTAACTTTTTTTTACAGGGACCGTTGCCGCATAGTATACAATTCACTGGTGACATTAGACTATCGAGCAGATAGTCTAATGTCACCAGTGAATTGTATACTATGCGGCAATGGTCCCTGTAAAAAAAAGTTAATAAACACGGTTTTTTTAATATTAGGTATTAGTTTATCTCTTTGGGACCACGATCTAACTTCTTCAAGTGTAAGATTAATTAATTTTTGTAGCTTCTCAGGATATTCCGCTGATAACATTACCGCTAAGTTGCTCGGTACTCACTTGGATAGTAAACTGACATGGGATTTACACATTAAACACCTAAAGTGGGCAACACTTTCAAAATCAATAAACAACTAAACGCAACCACCAAGTCTATAATATAATAAAACAGTCGTAGCAAAGATTAGATAATTAACAGGATAGGATAGCCGGCGGAAAACCTCTTATCTTTTAGCAATGGCGCCATTGACCTCGACATTTAAATTGGGGTTCTCGCGATGTTAAATTACATTTTTCTGCACTCCACATTCATTCAAGTAACTTTTTAACTAAATATGTCTGGTATAAATTGACTTAAATCTTCACCTTTACATTAAGTAGGTACATCATGCAAAATTTTCAACATGTGTATATTTAATTGTATATCTTCTCTCCTACCCTGTAACTGGTTATCTCTCTGGGTAGTTGTATCCTAAATAAATATATTAGAAATTAATTAAATACACAAATTTCATCACAATTTTTCCCCCATCAGGAGTGATTAGTCAGCGTTAAATATCAAACTCACTGTACAGTGTTGACACATCTTTTGTGAAATAAACATAACCAATCTTACGAAATATGATAATTCAAGGTATTTGATAATATGAAACTATTTTTAGCTTTAGCAGTACCATTTCTGCATATACCAAAATATTACATATTTATTTTACAAAATCACCCCTTAAATAGAATCATCGCTTTCAATTTTTCATTCAGTATTGTTCTAAACAGATGTGGTGTGGATGTGTAAATCGCTTAACCCCATTTATACCACTTAGGATTAAGGTGCCTAGGAAACCGCTTTAACAACGCATAGCCCTTAAATCGAGGTGGTAATTACCCTCTTAAAGCCAGTAAATAATTTATCACTTCAATATTAAATAATTTACTAATTTTGATTATATATTTGTAAATAGTAATTTAATATATACTATAAATACACCGTCAAAAGTTTTAGGGCTTTATATTTTACTAGGTAAGAATTTAGGCTTGGATTCAAATATGTACATTAAAATAAACAAATCAGGATGCCAAAGCAAAATGAAACGCAGAAGGCAATCATCTAAGGACCTCATCTACAACTCAAGATACATGATTCTGACACAGTCGTTAACCCCGCGAGACGTGCAGTTTGGCTGTAGTGCGCTTCTACTTCTTCTTCTTGTTCTCAACGTCTTGCCAGACGTGTTGTAAACAATGAATTAATCTAATTGGTTTCCATTTCTTGTTTAACACGTCTAATGGTATCATGCCATCTGTAGCGGTTGGTTGTTAGGTGCACGATCTCACCAAAGCTCTTTCCGATTTGCGCCTTCATGTACTTGTAATCCAACCAAAAAAAATATGTGAAATGGAATAGTATAATACCTTGTACCTTTGCACAAACAATATACATTTATCTGCATTGGTACTAGAAACTGAATGTGGACATAAGTTTACACTTTCCTAATTGGCACATTTAGCTAAAACGGGCGGAGGTGCCGCATTTTTTGCTTTAAGATAAAAGAACTACGTTGGACGGCGCGGCGGCAAGAACAAAAGTTGAAATCATTTTGTTTTATGAAAATCTAAAGTTTCTAGCGTTTGATTTCTGATAAATCATCTGATAAGTTAGCAACTCTCATTTTCAAATACTACAGTGGCAAATACTGTTTTTGAAGGCTAAGTCGCTGTACAATATTTTTGTAGATAAATACTGCTGACATTTACTGGTACAGAAAAGCAAAGTAATAAATATTTTGTTTAGTATATATGTAACTTTGCAACTTAATGAAATATTTGGGATCACTTTAACCCCTGTGTCTATTGTATCCCGGACACGTTTTGTTCATAACAAAACACGATAACTCTGTTAAACCCTACCGAATCATTATGTAGCAGAGCGGTGTATTGAAAATATTATATTTATGAATGTGGACGCTTGAAAAACATAATGTAACATGGGACTTGCGCTCAATAAACATCAAAGGGAATTTATTTACGGTGAATTACAAAACCACAAACATACGCAAGATATTAAGATTAGTTAACTGGCAATGATTTGTTACTGAATTAAAACTTTTTAAAATATGGCGTAATTCCACTCAAAGAGACTATTTTCGTTTAGTGGGGACAAAATAACGACCATAAGATCAGCGTTAAAAAATCTGAAACAGATTTCATAAAGGAAATAACAGTGTTTAGAGGTTATTCTTTGACAATAGACCCATTGTAATACTATCACAGGTCTATCATGGATAATATTTTTCAAAATTAAACACTGATGCTTACAAATTTTGTAACGAAGCATTCTTCGTTATGGAAATTGCACCCCAAACCACCATCTGTTTTAGTATTAAGTACGTTATATGTTTATATTATATTGTATTGAATTGTAAAGGCTAGGCACTAAGTGAAAATATTTTAAGTGTAAAGGCGAGGGCAATGTAGTTTGCCAGGTACCATATACTAACATTTATTTCAATTAGTCATTTAGTCTGTGTCGGAGACTCATCGAGAGCAGTTCGTTCTGCTACCACCGCCTGCAAATATGCACCTGCTCAGAACCAGTCTGCCTCCCGTCAAGCAGTGTAACGTTTTGGAGAATGTTGGTGTCCGACTGACTGTGAGGATAGACGTGTGTAAGGAATAGTAAGTAGAGGAACTTGTAAGTAAGACCGCTTATATTTTTCCATAAGTCCGAATCTGGTGAGTAATCCGACTACGCCGTCTCAGCCTCTACCATTTGGGCCGCTTGGAGTATCAAGAGGCATCGACTAGAATACAGACGGGAATAAATGGCGACCGTCCGTGGAGAGAAGTCTACTCCAGTCCGTTGAGCTGCACGCATGCCCACCAGCAACAGGAGGAAGCGAGTAAAGTTTGTAAATACCAACTTGGTAAGTGTCTACTCACTCCTGATATCCCTATTGCACTGTCTGTACTACCGCCCGTTTTTTTGACCGTCGGCGCCACTCACCAACCGTTTACCGTATCACCGCCTCATTAACCGCCTGACCGTTTTTATCATCGTATCATTACTGTTTTAGCTTAAGCTCTTGGTTGTCTGTTCAGTGATAGTAATCGTAGTATTAAGTGGCATTGCCTCTTGGTTCTTGTCTGAAAGAGATAGCTGGGATAGAAGCGAACACTTGATCAAATACGCAGGATTGCATTAAAATCTGGAATCAAAGTGTAATACGGGAAGCTTTAGTTGATGCAAAGAAGTCCTCCTACTTCTCCTTTGTATCAATTTTAGTTTGGTGAAGCAACAATTAAGCTTGTAAAGACTTTGTCAAAGGAACAATAAATTCAAACAAGTTTCCGCGATCACCACAAGCAAAGCCGATAAAAGGTGTTTTCATTGTTCATATTCGTTTAGTAACAAAAATAGAATCAGTTGAAAAAGTTTTCAAAGCAGACGTAATGTAATCTCTTGGAAATGGCAAAGACCTCAACTTCAAGTGCATTGCTAATGAAATGCGGGACTTGAGTTATTCGATGACCTTGAAGGTTCACTTCCCGACTTTCCATTTGGACTACTTTATAGGGGAGATGGAACATCAAATCGATGTAATGATTACTGTTTGATGTTAACAAAGTCCGAAAACTGCCTACAAGAGAAAGAAAAAGCTCTAAAAATTTCTATGAAGGGACAAGTAAGACAGTTCAAGGATTTCAAAATCCCAGAAATTGTTGAAACGTGTAAATAAAATTGCCAACAACTGCAAATGATTGATCTTGTTCAGTTGTTATTATTATAAAGGCACAAAGCTTCACTTGGATAGTTTGGTAAACAATAATGTATGTACTCGATTTCTAGTTGATTGTGATTTACCTCTATTATTTCCTTTGTGATAAACTGATAAATAATTTAATTTGATGGAGGAGTAGATAATTTAAATTGACATTGTATTTGTAAGCTGTCACTGCGGTAATTTAAAACAGTGAATTAAATAATTTGAAATTGATTATTGTCTAAATAATTACTAGATTATGTAAAATTTTAATTTTCGATTAAATTAACATTAAGTAAATTTAATTTATTAGGTGACACAGTGAACGGATTTCCTTTATAGAAACAGTTCGTATTTCAATACTTTGACGTTGTTAAACTGTAAATACAAAGAAGGACTACTCAAGAATTATACATAAGGGATAACGATCACAATTATTACCATTCGATAAAAAGGGTTTGAGTATTCGAAGGCAACACAGTTGATTTGGCACAGGTGCTTGTAATATCCGTTCACGTCATAAATCTAGTAAACCCTGACAATTACTAAATAGTATTAGATTAGTAGGCTGTCACTGGATATATTATGGTGACATTTATTAGCTTTACTTTCCTTGGCCTGACCGAAATAAATGGAAAAGAAACGTCCAGGGAATAAAAAAAAATTCAAACAAATATTTTCAAACTTAATTTAAGCATGTTTACTGTTATAATTTCGGTTTGGTTCTAAATTAAATTTAATAAATTTTATTAATCAATAACAATTTACCAACTCAGTCTCATACTTTCAGCCTCCCGGGTTTCGATGTTTGGATTAAAATTAGATATAGGGGTATTTTAGCAAATCACGCAAAAGTTCGCCTTCGAAGATAACAGTAAGAAACTGTTTCTCTTTGGGAAAAAATCAATTACCTACCATCTGGCGAATATTAAAATTAAGAATCTTATATTTCAATATAGAAATATTTTTTTAATATGAGTAGAAAATAAAGATTTCCACTTGACCATAGAAATTGTCCTCCAGGGCACAGTAAAGGTAAATAACTATGCGAAAGATATTTTCTGTTTGTCATACACATGAGATTTTTTTGTAGTACAGTACCTAAAGTACTATGTCGTTATGACATTTTCAAAACCATAAAGTGATTGTCTTATCTGATATATTGTCATTCGCTGATCATGTATTCAATATTATACTATTAGTTCAAACTCCTATAATATAAATCTGTGCCTCATAAGACGCCAAAAATTAAAGATATGAGAAGGAGACGAAAATGTGTTAAAATTAATTTAAGCATGTCAAACTACGTTTCATTTGTTATTTTCTGTTTTTTATTTCAAGTTTTGAATTAGACTAAACTAAAATACATTTACAAATGAAAATGACAAATTGAAATTTTTAATTTTTATTGAGGAGAATATATAGTTTTTGAAAAACCGTGTCTGACTGACCGATTCTGTTAATTAACACCTGTCATGCTTCTTTTTATACCTTAATTTTTCCACGAAAAACACTTATCATAACACCATTTTTTTGTTTGTTTTTTAATGAAGCTTAGAACCTTCTCCTCTCTGTATTGAGATTGATCTGACAAGGAAAAACGTTTTTTACTATGAGACAATTTATTTGAGTAGCGTTCAACCATGAGATGAATTAAAGATCTGTCCATTAATATCACACAACTTCTTTTTGTAATATTTAAAATAAAATTGGAAATCTCCACTTATGGATTAAAATTAGTCTGTAATAGAAAAAATACTTTTTACTATATCAGACTTAATTTTTTAAGCGCCGCGTCTACGTTATCTCTGAATATAGAAGACCAGACCACTTGTATGACATAACACCTATATCCCCCTTATACATTAAAATTAGTCATTCAGTCTTTTACCATGTCAAACTTAATTACTTTAAGGGCCATGACGGGTTCGCAGGACGCCACTGGTGCAGCGATAAAATAACTTTTCTACCTAAAACATGTGATTTTATATCGTATTAACACTTACCAAAATTAAAAATAATATCTAAAGTATTCTCTGATATATTAAAAAATAACGATTAAAAAAAATTCAACACCCTATAGTAAAAACTTAAGCCGTTCATATGAACTTCTCTTCACAAAATGACCTAATAATCACACCCTAAAACATTAGTACGTCATTAAGAAACACCCTGTGTTTTCATGAAAGACAAACACATTATTTTCCTAGATGCTAGCTGTTTCACGAGATGTACACATGGTGTACTTTTTGTTTATACAAGAAAGTCAACATTATTCTCGGCTCATTACACCATAAAATACTACTATGATTCTTGATTTTTTTTCATTGTGTATTAGATTGAACTACTAATTTCTCTCTACGTGCATAAATAAGTCCACCATGTCAAATTTAAGAATTGACAATTTGCAAGATTTTTACACTAAGCCGCCATACTATTAAGATGTCCCAGATATAAAAGTCACAACGTTTACAAGATACATTATCCATCTCGACATATGTCAAAAATTCTAACAGAGGTTGAATAAGCATATTATTTTTTAAGCAAGGTTTTGACTTTTAAATTAGAATTGCTCCAATATAGTATATCGAATTGAACGTTGGTTCTATGACCCAATGTTCTTGCTCCGTTCATCTCATTAAAGAATAGAACGTATTTAAGTGTGTTTTAACACTTGACATTTATCGAATATTATTTGATCTATAGTTTAGAAAAGTTCTACAATGCTCACTTGAATTAGAAAAGGTACTATTTTCCAATATTTCTATAAGCAAAACGTTGCAAATCAATGCTATTAGAACAAGATGCTTCCTAGCATTACATAATGCTATATTCCAAGAGCCAGTAACACCCAAAAGTTTGTTGCATGTAAACTGACAGTCATTCTTATACGCCGAGTCAGAAAGGTATCGAGGTGCTCTGTTGAAAATTACAAAGTGTTGCCTACCAGCGATTCGTTGTAGTGGGGATTATTTAATAGTCTACTTTTTATACAAACCCCCAACTGACAGGCATTTGTGAAATATCTTCGAGTAAGGAAATATAAGAATTTCGGTCAAATTGCCTGCTGTTATGCGATTTTTCATCGCATAATATGTCGAATAAATAAACAAAGCATTAACCGATCGAGCAGGCGCTTGATTTGGCGTAAGAGGATAATAAATCCGACAAAATGACACCAATTTCAAGTGGTTGGGGTATTACATAATTTTGTACTTTTTTACATTCGGCTTTTACATGGAATCACTCTTGTACAGCAAGCAGGCAATTTTACCCAAATTCTTATATTTCAGTTGGCGTTTGTATAAAAATTCACAGATTTCGCAATTCTTGCAACCATTGAGACATTGGAAATGATAACACCATACATAAAATATAAACTTTTTCCGGACTCGACTTCGCTTCGTCCGGGAACAGCTATGATCCACTCCCGATTGCGACACCGCTGTATTTCGACCTTAAATGAAAACTGGTAACTTGACCCCCTGTGATATATGCAACCCATATTACATTTGCATACATCAGCCGTTGCATACACGACAGTCTTATCGACCGCGACACCGCTGTCTTTTGACCTTGAACGAAAACTGTTTCATCATTTTTTCAAACACTAGTAGAAAAAAATAGTCCAACACATAGGACACGCGTATACAATATAATCTTGGCTATCACCTCGATCCAAATTAATACACCTAATACGGAAAAATACTTTTTCAAACATGTTGCACAAATAACCAATTATATGCTATTTCTTGAATAGAGGCTTGATGGTTGTGAAAGCATTTCAGTTTGGTGGAGTTGAAGACTGAGCATCTGCATATTTGTGTGCACATATATGAACTATTGTGTTGAAGGAAAAAAATAAAATAGGCGGATTTTCTTGAGAAGGTTGGTTTTAATGATACAACTTTTAAGAAGTCTTATATTGATATTTATAAATTGATTTGAGCATGCTAACAGTAAAAAATATAATTGGTATGTAACTTTTCACAATTTAATATTTTGCTTACAACTCCTTACGATTGACTTTTGAGAGATTTTTTATTACATAGTACACATATATTTGTAGATTTTAACGAACAGAAATATGGCGCTTGTAAGCAGTGAATGGAAGTAATTGTGTCCCTTTTAGTTTTTTCACCGCCTAGTCACTACGACATATATTTACAAGAGATTAATAATACAAGAAAAATTTCTTGTACATAAAATATTTGCTAATTAGGGAATAAGTATAACAAGTTGCTGAAGTTTACCAAAGCTTTGTACACTAGTTGTTAAGTAATCTACTACAATATATTTTTGCACTTTTTAAATAATTTTTATTTCAAATTACTCTGTAATGAATTATTATTTATTATTCTTAAGAACAACGTTTATGTCATATTTTGTTGGTATTTGTAATAGACCAAAGTATAGTGGCAAGTGCGGTGGGTCGTAAAGTTTTTTATTATTTAAATAAACACTAATAGCAGTGCTTGAACATTATTAATGAAATTGATTTTATTTTAAAGCGGAAAGTCTCTGCTGTAATCGATAGACAAACTGTCTAAACTCCAGACAGGAATTAAGTGTCATACCGATATGTAGAGTGGAAAAGCAAATTAATATTTATTTTCATGAAAAAAAAAAAATAATAATAACAGCAAGGCGCAATTTTTGTTGGCGGTATAAATTTTACGCTTTTAACACTTATTTTAGTGATAGCGGTATACGCGATACCAATTTCACTAATATATAAGTACCACAAATGATATAAAATAATTATATTTAAAACTTGAATGATGTTTAACCGCTAGATGAAATGTTACCTAGATTTAGTTTTTAATGAAAATGAAATGTTAAAAAATTCGGAAAGAAATTCATCAGCATTTCATGGTCAAAACAAACATTTGGTTTTTCTCACTTTTTTTGAGAAAAAGCTAGATTACAAGAAGCGTGTCATCAAATATCCTATTTTAATTTCAGCTATGTAGGATGTAGGATGGTCAAAATTTTATCTAATAATTGTTCATCGTCCAGTCGATAAAATAAAAAATACACCAGAAGCTCGCAAGAAAATGTTATTATTATTAATTTTCTTTTCGTAACTGTTAGTGAGGGGATTAAACATCACAAAACCACAAAAATCAGTTCTGAGGGTGCCGCGCAACCTACCCAAAAACCACCCCTTCGGTGAAAAAAGCCTTATTTTACTGACAAATCGTTAACCGTTGAAGATATAAAGAAAATGCTCATTATAAAAAAGAAAGCTTGACTAATTGCCTAAAATATGTCCTCTTGTAATTTTCTTATATATGCCATGGTTCTCGAGAAAATCGATATTGACAAAAATTGCAAAATTTGTATTTTTAATGCGCGTGAATTTTCGTTTATTTAATTTTTTTTGTGCGAGGTCTGTAGAAAAAATTGAATTGCTCGAAAAACAAATAAGCTAGGAAGAAAAATTGGGTTTATATATAAAATACCCTCCTGTATTGCGATTTTTGAGGGCTGTTGATATTTATTAGTATATAAAAATAACAATATAATATAGTTATCTTTTGATTTTTTGTGAATCTAACTATTCACAGGCCTATAAAAAATAACTGACTATAATATAAGTTATAAATGCAGTATCTTTTACTTCAAGGTAGTACTTCAATGCAGAAACAGTTAGGAATAAAAATATTCATATTTACAAATTTAGCAGCATGTTAAAGTTAGTATAAGAAAAATCCAAAAAAGGCTGCATAGTAAATTGTTTGATGACATTTTTTTAATGAAATTTTTTAACTATTAAATGATTAGAAACAATAGTTATATGATACATAAACTGAAAAAAAAATTTTTTGAGCTAAATTTTCAAAATGTTTGGGTCTTTTTTTCTTTATAGGAAACAATAAAAAATTGGCCAAAATTTGGCTAACTTCAACATGCTGGTAAATTTCTAAATGTGAAAATTTTTATTCCTTTCTGCATTGAAGTTCTTACTTTGAACTAAAAGATAATGCGTTAATAACTTATATTAAAGTCAGTTACTCTTTATGGGCCTCTGAATAGTTAAAAGTGCAAAAAATCAAGAGGTAACTATATTATATTGCTATTTTTATATACTAATAGATATCAATAACCATCAAAAATGGAAAGACAAAAGAGAATTTTATATTCTCTTTAAAACCCATTTTGATTTTTCTTCCTAGTATGTTTGGTTTTCGAGCATTTCAATTTTTCCTATAGGCCACGCGCAAAAAATTTCAATTAAACGAAAATTCGTGCGCATTAAAAATACAAATTTTGCAATTTTTTTCACTATCGATTTTCTCGAAAACCATACAAGAAAATTACAAGCGGACTTTTTTTAGGCCATTAGTCAAGCTTTCTTTTTTATGATGAGCAATTTTTTTATATCTTCAACGGTTAACAAGTTATCAACTGATTTTTGTGGTTTTGTGACTAACAGTTACTGAAGGAAAATCTCAGATGACACATTTTGTTATGGAAATCTTTATAATTATTGGACTATCAGGATATATAACGGATCTATAAAAATGCGACAGCGCAAAAATACATAGAAAATCTCAACATTATTTAATAATATTTGCTTACACGCCACTGGCAATTGGTCGACTGTACTGAAATAAAATCACAGAAGTTTGCTTAAATAAAACCGATATCTGGGTCGCCCCCCAGAGCCATTAAAAAATGTCAGTAGAATATTACACGAGTATGTAATTGCTAGGTACATATTCTGAGTAATGGAGATTACTGTAGAACGCGTCTTCGACAAGTATATTAACAAATTCCATCATATTATAATATACTTTCGATACGCGTATTGTACACATTACCATTTCCAAAAAGCGATACATTTTTCTGTTGTCTTTCTGAGATTTCCTGCTACATGTTTGTTCCATCTAGAAATAATGTCCACTGAATCTACAAAATAATACAATTATTCAGTATATTATTGAAAGATAATCACTACGCCTGTAACTTTTATGCCAAAAGAATACGAATATAAATAAAATGTATATTGTGGACGTCTCGTGAACCAAATCTGTGTACATTGTCAAAATTTAATTAAAGAACACTTTATCTGCTATGGATATCAAACACACAGCTTTAAGAATATATTATGTTATTAATTGAGTCGGTACGAGACATATTTGTTAATATTCTGCACATTTTTTAACTTGAATTGCTGCTTTGCACAGTTATGGTTGAAATATAAGGGTACATTCTAGGAAGGGGAGACATTTAAAATTTCCTTTAATATTCAAAATGGTGGCTATTTCACAAAATGGCGTCCTGTTGCCAAAATTTCTACAAATTATGAAGTCGTTTAGATACTAGAATTTAGAATAAAATTTAGAATTTAGATATTTACCTCAATAGTTGAAGCACATCAATATGTATGAGACATCAGCAGATTTACAAGAGCAGCTGCTTGGTAAATATTCCTCCTTGCAATCACATATCAATAGTTCTCTGCAAGTGTACCAAACTGCTAGTTGTGTGGCCTAATGTGGAGTTTACACTTCACTCACCAGCTCCAATGAAATAGAGATGGTATATCAGTGATGATGCTGTCTGCGTGATCCCATATATGCTTGTATATGTCTCGAGGGGTGCGTAGGACTAACCTATCAGATATTGAGGAAAAGCTAGACAATGGTTTAGTTTTGGTTGTGAACGATTCTTTATGTGGGCCATTAACGGCCTGAAGTTCAAGTGCTACATCACCATACAGAATGGCCACAAAGTTAACATTGGGTTGAGTTTAGGTGGTATACTGGAAACGACAGTCAAAGTTTTGGTTACTACCATATTATCCTTTCATGTTCACCAGGCAGTGTTTGCCTTTGTAACTGAAAGCCGATACATTGTCGCCGCCAGCATATGCTTGCAAATAACGGATTTAGTATACGCTGATAAGTAGCTGTGCATGAAAAGCAGCTAGACTGACTTTCATAATTTCTATGTTACTTGCCGATCCATCAAACAGCAAAAGAAATAGGAGTCAAATTAACTCTCCGCGATTTCTGTATAGCAACCAAAATTCAATTCAAATCTCCTACGTACACTGCAACCCAAACTTAGACAACTCTTACAAAGCTTTGTGGTCTTTCTATAAGGTGTTGAACTTCAGACTCTAAACGCAGTACGCAAAGACCTGTTGACAAGTCGTCCTTCTACATGTGATGTTTTAGCCCTATACACTCTTTGAGCCATATAACAAGGTGGGAATCTATAGGGTCAGGCAGATTGCGTCATTACTGACATACTGTTTCCAGTTCACTGGAGTTGGACATAGCGAAGTGAAGTGTGTACTCCACAATGGTTAACACAATCATCTGTCTGGCGGGCTTGGAGAAGCTATTTAAATGTGAGTGCAAGGAGAGATATATGTTGAGTAAATGCTCTTGTAAATCTGTTGATGTCCCATGCATACTGATGGTCTTCAACTGAAGAGAAAAATGTCGAAATTCTGAATGAAACCATATTACTTTCTTTTTGTACATGACTTTCGCCATTTTATAATAAACAAATTTTGTTTCATTTAATGAAATTATCGTATTTTGCTTAATGTTTTATGTTAATTCTGAATTTATATACAAGGTATTCGAGTCAGCACCTTACGTAAACGACACTATATACAATATGAATTGACAGTTTATGGAAACTCTTAGCCTCGGAAAAATCGCCACCATCTTAAATATTAAATGATATACATCGAATGCCTCTCCTCGCTAGAATATTTTTTTAAGTTCCACCTACAAGTGTGCAATATCAACAGATACTTACTACTTACATATAACTGTTTATATAGTTACTAGTTTTAATGTAAACAATGTTAAAATGAATTTCTTTAACTAAATAGTATCTCTGGATATTGGATATAAAACATAAACATATTCTTAAAGCTGTGTAATAAATAATAATAATTATATACACAGCACAAGATTTCTTAATAAAGCTTCAGAAAAGGAAATGTTGGTGAAATTCACTCTATAATTTCTTATTCCTATTTATACTAGTTTACAGAAAACATACCCTTGTTGGCATAGAGATTATTTTTCGGTAATATATTGAAAAACTGTATTACTTTGCAACACCTTGGACAATATTTTTAGATGGCAATAGACATGTAGTGGAATATTTCGGAAAGGAAAGAGAAAACTTAAAAAGTAGAACAATTAAAATTTACATCAGAATCAATTATTATAATTAATTACTTTCTGAAAACACGATATTTCTGCATCAGGTATCGCATCGTAAACTAGAATACTTTTTCCAAGTTCCAAAAAATCTCAGTAAACGGGTAAAATATTTAAAAAAACTTAAATAAACAATAGTGACTTTTCTACTTATCTATAAAATCATTATCGATACGAAATGAATATACAATCGGTAGTGAAATGAAAACATGCACAACCCCAAACTGGGACAATGAGATACCTACTTGGGTATTTTTGGTGGTGGATTGAGGGCTCTACAGGTGCACTTTCTGCCTCTTCTGGATATTGACGATGGATGTTATAGCTAGAAGTCTTTTCTTTGTTCTTTAAGACGCTCACGCTAATGTGGTCGTAGCCAGCGTGAGCCTCTTGCCCATTGACCGCGTCGACTAGCGGGTTTTCAACTATGGCATTGCCTATCTCGTCGTCAAATGAGGCAGACGTATTGTCTGAAGCTGAAATGACCTTTACTGAAATGCTGCCCATCATTCGTAGGTTATTCTAACAATAAAAGGCAAATTAAATATACGCCAATCACTACATGTATGTGGTTACCCATTTTATAAATACTTATTTTTAGAGACAAATCTTAAAATACTATTTTTATAACATGATTTTATTACTAGCATAGATATTACAATCAGACTTCGGATTTGAGGTGGTTATTTCAGAGTCGAGTTTTGTCACTATACAAAATATTAGTTTGTCCTCATATACGGATAATAATAATAATAATACTAATAATATATTTATTTTAGAATATAGACGGTACAGAAAATTTACAAAAAAATGAGATAATACACTTAAGTTCACATTGAAATTACTTTGTATAATGTTTTGTTGTAAGCAAAACAGATAATATTTGCAACACATGCAGTACTAATTCTTAAATGAACTGTAAATTTATATCACAACAATATTGGGGGCAAGGTGTGTCTTGGCTATACTCGTTTTTAAAACTACTGAAAATATAAACTATATTAAATAAATAGAAACAAAAGATAACTATCCTCGTTTCTGTGCTTATGGATAAAATGAATAATAATAATACCCTTTATTTAAGTAGACATGCATTACACGTATACAAAAAAAATCGGTAAAAGTGTTTACACAGAACTTCCCGCTTTATTCATACAAGACGGTCACTCTAAATAATTATTAACTAAGAGATAACATGAGAATTATAATCGTCATGTAGTTAACCTCATTATCACAGAGAAAAACGAATAACTTTTTTCCATCGTCTACTGTATAGTGGTGGGGGAACATTTTTTACATTTTTTTTTTAATTTTAAAAACACGTTTTTGTTGAAATTGGTTTAGAGTATAATGAAACGTGGAAATTTTAAAATTGAAGAAACATTTTTTTCCTTCTATTCTATTGTAGTGGTAAAAAAAATTAAAAAAAATATTTTTGAAAAATATTCAAATAAATTTCTATTTTGAAATATGTTTAGAATGCCGTGAAATGTGAAAATTTCAAATCTGAGCAAAAAATTGTCCCATCACCCATTTTATAATTTTTTTTTTAATTTTGAAATATGTCATGAAACGTGGAAATTATAAATTTGAATAAAACAATTTTTTTCCATCATCCATTTTATACAAAATTTTCGAGATTTCAAAATTTTTTTCTATTTCAAATTTTCTTTTTTTTTTTAATAGGTTTAGAATGCCACGAAACGTGGACATTTTAAATTTGAGCAAGAATTTTTTTTCCATTACCTATTTCCTTTAGACGGTTCTACCCTGTATATTTTCCAGTGAATATCTAACCACTTTTTCGGTGGCAGTGGAGTCAGTTACCTAACCTAACCTAACAAATTTTACTGTTCTCTGTCAAGAAGTTTTTTTTAGTTAATGCACCGACAGACAGACAGACAGACAGACAGACAGACAGACAGACAGACAGACAGACAGACAGAGAGACAGACGAAATTGAAAAACCTATATTTTCGTAATCTACATGATCTGAAACGTGAAAATTCGAAAAAATCTCGGAGGATGATTTCTTGTCGATTACAATACTTTCCTTCGGTGTACGAGGGAAGTAAGGTCACAATAAAATAGAATAAAATAATGGATTTCAATAATTAGATGAAAACCTAGTCACAAGATTTTATTAACGTAAGTACGGTGAGCGGCTACCAATAAAAAAATAAATTGATAGCCTAGCTAACATAAAATCTATGTAAATGTAATAGTTATACAATAATAAAATACGTTTTAGTTTTTAAAAAAGTCTAAAAAAACATATAACATATAAAGAAATAATATAAAACTGATACAATGACTGTACATTGCTTCCTGTAATACTATTTTTTCAAATTTTAATTTAAACAATTCCCAACCAGTTATTTTTTTCAAATAATTAGGAAGACGATTGCATATCTTAATAGGCATAACTGTCACAGCACTGCTAGCAAAAGAGAGTGTTTAGGCAACAAAATGTCATTCATGTGTCCTAAGCTATATTGTATATTTCGATCGGAAAACTGGATAAACCGATTAATATTAGACTTAACAACAAATATAATAAAACATATAACGATGGCAGCGTTAGTATCCCAAGCAAAACAAACAAATTTCTACATGAATGGGTAGAAACGTTAGGTGGGGTATGAGTAATATGAATAGAATGATTATCTTTTTGAAGTATGAACTCATTATTAGGAAATATTTGTGATATAGAATAATATTATCTAACAACCTAATATATGGTATCACCATTAAATAGTTCTTTAATATGCCACAAAAAACAGGACCATGTGCCAATATCCAGGCCCACATATTAATGGAAAGTCTGCTACTTTTGTCATTGTCGGATATATAGTTCTCATCGAATCGGGTATTGAGGGATCGGTAAACTCGAATGTATTGACTGGAAACATTTTTCGTCTGTAAAGACTACATTATTCCAAAAATCTACACCAAATACTGTATGTTCCAGAGCAAGTTCTACTAGGGCTTCTTTATGCCCTGCTTTAAGTAAGCATTTCAAATATACTCTACCAAACTAATTATAGCTATTTTAATTTAATGTTTTAAAGACCTCCTTATAAAATTTACCTTATTGAGCGTATTCAGGACACACAGTAGTATCTGACAAGAAGATAATCAATAAAATGTATTATAATAGTTTTTTGGATACAGTTTTTTTTACGATTTTATATAGGGGAAGAATAATTCAAATATCGATTAGTTTATTTTCAGATCAATTGAAATTATTCACGGGTATCTTTGCATGTGGAAAAAATTACTCTTGTTATTAATAAGCATAATAAAAGCTTTCCTCCCAAAATAACGCATTTTAATTCCATTTATGAAAGTGGGGCTGGCAAAAAATTACATTGTGTTTAAATTATCGCAAAGTAATAATCATTAACAGTTATTTATATGGGTCTATTATTTTGATAAAATACCCCATGTGCGTGCTACAACGTATGTTATAATTACTGTTTGTTATTGATTAATTATTTTTTACGTTCCAGAGAAAGCAGAAATCCTTAAGCTTTGAGGTGTGTCACATGCGAGCTTTAACAGAATTATTTATAAAACTATAACAGTGGTTTTATTTACTTAAGTTCTTAGTTATACATGGTGTTTCGTGAGTAACTGTACATACGGAGAGATAAAGGAAGTCAAGCTAATCCCAAGGTACTCTCATATGTACCCCCTGGAAGAAAAGTTTAAATAATAGTTTAATATAGTTAACATTACTACAAATTTAAAATTATAAAGGTTAATGTATTATATAGGTGGCAATCTACCGTTAAAACTTACAATTCTTTTTATATATCCATCTCTTTTCTTTCTTTCCACCTCATAATTATTACCCCCGTTTATAATTTATAAATTATTGCACTCTTTTCTACACAGCCGCAAAATATTTATACTATTTCTATGCCCACTTTATTAATTATCAACTTATTATACTTCAATCAAATTTATATACTATTTTACACATTGTTTAAAGATGATTAATTATATATGTAGATATAGAACACATATGTAGATATAGAATGTAAATACTGCTCGACACAATACGAGGTCTCCTCAGGTGTCACTTTTTTGTTCTTTATGTAATTAAGTTAAGACATTTTGTTTTATAATTTTGTTGCAGTAATAAATAAATAAATAAAAATTAAAATAAAAAAATAAATAGATGCTCAAAACTTATTAGTATTGGAGATGGTGTGAAATTCCCAAAGAAATATAGAATTTTCCCTGTAGTATCACTATTCGTGCAGCTATTTGAACAGAATTTAGCACAGTTAATAGGACACTTGCAGATGTAACTTTCAAATTCTCGTCGTCTTCGAAAATCTGTTCATAATCTTATTGTTGCGTATTTCCACCCCTTTTGGGAAACACCCTGTAAAAATTCGTAGGTTCTAAATAATTTTAACCACTAACACTATTTAATAATTTACTGATAACTACACAATACTTTTCCTTAACTAAAATACTTCTACTGGAGTAAAACAATCTTTAACAAAGTTTATTACTTCAAATTTGCATTCTGTATTTACTTCCGATTTCTAACTTGTTTCCCATTTCTGTTTTCTGAACTTCGAACTTCCCGCCATGAATTTCGCCTTATATACTCTAAAGTTGCCTCTAGATGCATCTAGAAATTTCCATTTCCAGAACAATGTATAACTCTAGAGCCATTTACAGGCTTCCAGAAGATATGGCGTGTATTACTGGTTGCCTAACCATTTCTATTTAATTTTCAGCTTCCAGTAGTCTCCACTTCGTAGGGGGTGCAATGCATAACATTATATTAACCCACCTCTACGCTCACGTTCTCTTGGCGAAATTTCGTAGTTTGAAATTTTAAATAATTCCATAGAAAAATTCAAACGGAGATCATTTCGGCTATTCTTAAACGTACGTCCAATACATTTTATTTTCATATTTGCTGTGGATTTTGGAAATCTCGGTAGTGACCCTTTTTTCTATTTACAGGGCTTCCATGGAATTTTTTAAATAAAAAGTGATTAAGTGACTATCATTGATTGATTGATTGATTGATTTCCCATCTTAAGGTGAGCATTGCTGCCCATTTCGAGCATCCAATCTAGAGATTCGTTCGGTCGCTTTTAGCCGGACCGGCTGCATACGCTGGATTGGACATTGGACATGCTTGTTGCTAGCAGCGAGAGCCACATGTCGCATGGGGTAGGATATAGGATGGGAAGGGTAGGTGTTTGTGAGATGCTCCTTTTAAGTTTCCATGGTTCTTTTTAGTTTCGGTCTGTCATCATCGGATGGGAAGTGTATGCGTTTGCGAGATGTTTCTTTTTAGTTCTCATGCTTCTTTTAAGTTTTCATCTATCATCATCTCCATGTTTATTCTTCTTTTAAGTTTTCTGTTTCTTCTGTTTCTGAATCTTCCTCCTGATCGCTTATGTCCATATATGTTTTCATGCTTCCCAAAAATCCGTGTTTTCTTTCAACGTCCTCCATCAGTGCGTCCACCTTGTTTATCTGCCAAGACATATATACATTAGTTCATCGCAAGGAGCTTTTATTTATTAACCGTTCCACAGGTAAATATCCATTTACGGTTGAAGTGTAAGGAGGAGCGGTAAAAAGCTTTTTATTGCGGGTTATGATAAAGGGGCCCGAGTGGATATTTTGTATACCCCCTATATTGGTTTGTTTTTGTAGTATATATTAGTTTCAACCACCGTCTTCCAATTACGGGTATTTTTCTATTTCATTACCTATCTTTAATACTTTTTCAATTTTAATTTTTTTTTCAACTTTGATAAAGAAGTAAACTAATGAACACTAGCGAATTGTTTTCCAATTCAACATATTTTTCTATTTTATTACCTGCCTTCTGGTTAGCCCAGATTTATTTTTGAGATTAATAAGAAAATATTATGTTCTGAATAAATAAATCCAGCCGATAGAAACTAAGTCGGTAGAGCCATTAAAGTAATCAGATAGAACAAAATAAAATCAAATAAATCAGATAAATCAAATAAATTTAAGTATATTAATTTATAGCTTATCTTTCCTTCTGCACCGTCTTGTGTTTGCTGTTTTATTTTATTTTCTTCCCTTTTCTTTCTTGGATTGATTTTGTCCATTTAAAGACTTTCCTATTGCCCTTAAACCACTTAAAGAGGATCTTGTTGGGTCATCTAGGGTGTCGTAGATACACTGCACTTCACTTGCACTTGTTTGCTTTACTTGATTTGGTACTATTCGAAAACCTTGTAATTATTAATTCCATATGCACTTTGTTTTTCTACTGAGGTACTTCATTTCACGCAGAATTTCTTAATCTACCGGTGACTTATATTTTTTTGAGTTTAACGGGATTTAATCGCTTTTTTAGCGACTTTTAGGGAGCATCTTAAAATATGTCTATACCTGATGATACTTAACTCGATTCTCTCTGATTAAATTACTATCATAGCATAGAAAAATTATTATAAATGACCTATTTACAAAAAAGTGACACATAGGCTAACCCAGAGTAATAAACAACTGCCCCGTCTTGCTAATATCAAAACCATATTGTTTTATATAAAAAACAAAATATAAAAAAATCCCAGACATAAACAAAAAATGTACAAAATGTTCATGTTATTAATTAAACGAAATTAGTATTAACAGCTAAATGTAAATAATAATAGTGCACTTCGTTCCATCAGATATTAATTTATATTTTTTGTAAATATTTCAATAACAGAAGTTTTCCTTTTCTCAATTTTTGATTGAATCTCGTCAGTTTCTTTTCTTTGGTTAGGTTCCTTGTCTCTGACCTCTTTGTAGCTATGGAGTAGTAATTTGGCACCTTAGCTCCTTCCATATAGTCCGTTTCTAAATCATCATTCAGTTTTACATTCGCATGATAGAAAAGACTACCAGCAGCCTGTTGTATTTTCAAGGAATATTCATTTTTTTAAATTTGCGGTTCTAAATCTTCTTTGTGATTTTTCCCGATGTTCTGTAAATTTAGTTCTGTTAATTTCTGTAAACTCCGTTGCTTCTCAGATTATTTATATCTTCTATCAAAGGTCAATTTCTCTTGCTGCAGGTAAGTTTCATAACTTTTTCATTATTCCTTTGAAAAAATTAACATATGTAAACGCGAAATTAAATTTATTTAAATATATCTTTTTACATTTACACTTAATTCTTGATTGAAGTTACTGTAAATGACTATTTCCAAAGAAAAACTACTGTATGTGACTATTGGCCGAAAAGCGACCCTGGAAGCCCTGTATTTGATATATTTTGTTTGCTTCAGACTGTTACATATATTAAAATGACTATTAGAGATCGACCGGATACAAAATAGTTTTTCCCCTTTCTCTTGCTATATGGTTTCATTCTGTTTCTAAGTAAGACAGAAAATATTTTAGGGTGGGTGCACCCTACTAACTTATTAGATGTTTCCCATATTGAACTTCATATCCTTTGAGCGAATCGTTGAACTAACAGGCTCATTGATGCACTGCTTACATCTTAGGCTTGCGACCCTGGGTTCGAATCCTAGCCAGATTATGGATATTTAGTGGCGTTTTGAATGAGTTACCAAGGCGGTAGCAGTAGGTTAGACCGTTGTAGAGTTACGCAACATGTCTAGGGCTGTTATTTCCTGTGTTCGAGTTTCAGCTGCGGAAATATAGCAGGGAATAGTTGTTGCGTTGATATGTATGTGTGCGTGTCCTTGTTGAACGGTGGAATAAATATAGTTCAACTAGGCCAATCCGTTAATGTAAATAAGGCCTTAATATATTGTTTTTAATATTGAATATGAACATATTGCGTACTGAAAATAGCATATTTATAATTAATTTTTCCCTTTCCATTAATAAAAATTTAAAAAATCACTTAGGGAGTGAACAACGATGCCTTTGAGAATATCTTAACTGCTTATCCAGAAATCCTAATAATAACCGAATTATGTGACAATATATTTCACATCACACAATAGGATTTGTAATATTTTTATGTATACAATTCTCCGGACACCATCCTTTGCTTTTGATCGATGAACTTGCTTTTGAATGTATCCTCCATGGCTTGGTATAAACATGAATGAAAACAATATGACTTTCAGAGCTACTGAATTGTGTGATATACACACACCGATAAGTTTAAAGAAATAGCGATAAATTGAAATTTTATTCTACATACTTTTGCTGACAAATTTAAAGGTTCAGACAGCCATCATGAATTTCTTACTACTACTTTGAACCACGTATGGGGTTTTCGGATATAACCGCACGACGAAATTAGACACAAACCAGTGCTCTTCTGGTATTTGTGTTCAGCGTGCTGAGCTGGGCTAATATCAGTATAGTGCACTTTGTGTATATAAGTCGACTTCTAGGCACTTCAGCGTGCTGCGCTGGAGTCTTTTGCCTTGACCAGTTATTTATCCGACGCTGTTACGCCGCCGCAGGTATTCACAGATATTTAGCGACGTCACCGAGCCGGAGCATATATTAAACTGATCGATAGAACTCTTCAGTGCGTTGAGCTGGGGCTATCATTGTTATTTGTATCAGGCTGGATTCGGCGACATCGAAAACATCTACGTCACGACGATATAGAAAAATAACCGTTACGCAGTCGTACGATTGGATAATATCAAGAAACCGTAAAAGAAGTGGAAACCCGTAAATTAATGTTTATTTTGTACCACTATCATCTACCATCACAATCATCAAACAATTCATTAAAATTCAAAAATACAACATTGCCTCCCCGGATCGTGATCAGGAGCAAACCAGACAACCACGTCGCATAGCGCCGTGGTGTGCATAGGGTTGGACAGATCGCGACCAGCTCGGCTTAATAAAATGGACAAACAAGTTAAAACACCTGCCGCCAATTGCGGCTTAAAATTAACATAAAAATTACACTATGTCTGCGCAGCAGGAGTAAAATACTTAACATTGACATATTAAAAGTAGAGTACAAAACACTGATTAAATTTTGGTGGCTGGTACGGAAAAAAGTTCAACGAAAAAACCCGTTCGAAGCAATTTGGGGTCCCAACGGTCTACCCGCCGCTGCGCCGTTAGGAAGGTAGGGAAGGCGAAAAGTTAGTATTTTTAACTGTTACAATTTTTTAGGAATTTTATGAGTCTAAAATGAATTTGGAACAAAATAGGACAAAAGGACTAAAAAGACAAACACTATAAAACAAAATGACAAACAAAGAGGTGAAAGAAAAGGATAGGGATTGATTGATTGGCGAAGTATAGGTAAGTATAAACGTATAATCGTTGTAACATACTTTCTTGAACACTTATATTTTTTATGCCAAAAGTCATGAGGCAGTTCAGAGTGAATTAACGAATATTTAGTTGGTTTCATAAAGGTGGATTCTTTCCACATATAATCCCAACGATTCCTTAATTTAGATCTAAGTATATTCGTTGCATCCAGTAAACATAATTTATAATGGGCTTGTTCAGCATTTTTTTTTATTTCACAAATCGAAAGTGCAAGTATAAATTAATGGATCTGCAAAAAATCAGAATCTTATTCGCACGTTTAGTATCTTAAAAACCATTACAAATTTCCATCTCGCGAAAACGGGGCGTGGCCAGGCGCTACGTCACTATACGCATAGACTCGGCGATCTCAATAGACTTGATGCTCCTTATTGGTTATAATTATAAGTGTTTTCGAAGTATTGTTTGTTTTGCTTACTACTTGACAGTAGGGGAGTACAATTTGGTGAAATGTCAAAAAATTACAATTTTCTCTCGCTCCTGCCAGAACGAATTTTCGATTTCGACCCTGTAATTTACGATTATAATTCATCGCCGACCTTCTACTTTCCGTAGACACATAGAACGAACTTCCACTCGATGTATTTATTTAGTTACCAGCGTTTAAAAATTTCATGTTTTTCGACTTTTAGGTTAAATTTGAAGGGTCCCAGAAAGCCATTTTTCTTACGTCACTTGCGTATAGTGACGTCACAAATGAGCGCTCGGTTTTTGCAACTATTACTAAATTCAACTCCTTATATCTCGAGAACGGAAAAAGTTAATAATACGAAATTTTAAGTGTATAATGAGAATATCGAGTACTATATGAAAAAGTATAAAAACCGTATAAAAAGAATATCATGGAACAAGCCTATTGGAAGTAATTCCTATTAATCACGGTTGTAGATGATAGATTTATAAGGTTGAAAATACTCCGAAATAGGTGTCAAATGACAGTTCAAACAAGAAACGAACTGGATTCAGAATAAGTGAGAGTACGTTGGAGGAAGACTTTAAGAAGATGGTTTGAAGCCCTATGGGTGGAAGAAAATCTCCCCCTTAGAATTCCTGCCTTGACAGATCCAAATATTCTAAAATTATGAAACATGCGTTTTACAGTGTAAGGTGGGTGGTTTCTGTTCTTGTCGGTATCGAGTAGCAAATGTGTGACATGTTCTTGGTATTACTTAGTCACATTCTCCATGAATAATAAATCTAAAAAGTCTTCGTGGGTGTAATTTAAACGTGCTAGCATTTTTTTGACATAAGAGAATGACTGACATTAATGACTGTTTCTAATCATGGCTAAGTTGGTGGTGATTTTTACTAAAAATTCTTGAGCATTTAAGAAAATCGCCAATATTTCAAAAAGTTGTAACTTTATCCCCTGCAATGCCAGACCAGAAAAAGAGGATTTAATTTTACATAACTTGATGTAAGAAAATACAGTTTTCCATTTGAACTAAAAAAGTGTCAAAAGGCAAATGAAGATCTCCTACATGAAGAAAGTTATAACGGTTCTTGCAAGCCGTTGCACCGGTCAAATTTTTTATAAAACGTCAAATATCTCCGAAACGGCTTGGTTTGATGATGGATTCGAGAAATCAAAAATATATAGAATATTCCATTTTTTAAAATAAGCAAGGTGGTATCGACTTCCGGTATAACCGGATGTACTGTTAATGAACCACGTAAAACGATCTATTTGAAAAAATATCCAATTTGCTATAAAAGCAAATTCAGACAAAAATCCCATGAAAGAATAATATTTAAACCAGTAAAAAGACTTCTAAACACCTTTGGCATCATATTATCGAAATCTACGTAAAAAATTATTTCACTAAAAATGACCAAAATATTGACTTTTTTATCTCGAGGACGACGGTCAATCGCCTTTGGGCTCCGTCGTTCGAATTTTCAAAAGTACTCCAAAAATTGACTTTTCGAAAGCAGCACAACGAATTTAATTTTTTGAAAATCTCAAAAATTTATTTTATAAAAACACAATAACCAGACATAAATAAAGCAGAAAATCGCTCCTCGAGATGAATTTTTCGAAGGTACCACGAATTTGGTTTTTCGAAAGTACCACGAATTTGGTGGTTCACAAGTCCAAATCCTCAGTTAGGATGTAGCGAGTAACTATATTAAACGTCGAAATTTAGGAAAAAATCGATGGGACGAAAGAATTCAAAGTTGGAGGGTCGATTCCGACGAACCCAAGTTGCTTTTTGTCCCGGCTCAAGCGGAGAACGCCATACTAATTGCTCGAAGGCGAGTCGACGGAAAAAAGTGCATTTGTGTTCGATGCCGTTAGTACATTTATAAAAGCAGGAAAACCATCGAACTCATATAGATAGCTTCTTTAAGCATCCTGACAATCATTTCGATAAATTTAGTGCAAAATTCAAAGTGAATGATTTTCAAAAAGTTTCGCATACATTTTACAAATATTACTAATTGGGAGTCTGAATCTTTTTGTACAGTCGATTGTCATAGTTTTCTCGACGCTGGATGAGTTACACTCCTACGGGAGGTAACGGCTTGCCGAGTGGTGGTGCTCTTTGATGTTTGCCTTATACACATTAGTTAAGTATTGAATATTTATGTTTTTTACATTTTATGAATTATTTCAATGAATGAAAATATATTATGAATTCGATTTCTTATTGATCCTCTAATTATAAGATTTGTGACCGACGTGCGATTCTGTGGCGTGAGTCGGACAATTACTTTCCGTGGGCCACCTTTGATCCCTCCAAGTCTGTGTACTTGTCCGAATACTCATAGAATCCATCGATGGTCTTAATTATTAAGAAGTGTTTCTTCTATAAGATACATTCATTAAAAATGCACTCCCGACATCAGATTTCGACGTAGCAATCACAGTAAGAATAATTTTGTCTATTTTCGCCTTGGGGAGTCTGAAGGGTATCTTGAATCCCCCTTGTGAGTAGAGTTGATCAGTATCGTAGCGGCGACACGGCTCCGGCCTAAATCATATAAAATCCTTGTCGTGTTCATCAGACCAAACGATACTAGGTTCATCTACAGTACCACATACTTGTCATTATTTTGATTCGATTGACTTTAGTAACTCTCAAAATGTTGAAAATTTTTTGTTACATACTTTCTCTATATCGATAGACCCGGTGAGACACCCGGTATATACTGTATTGTTCTTCTTTGTTATCTCCTACCATTATGAACATGTATAGCAAACTGCTAAATAAAGGATTTTATTTTTATTATTATTATTATTAAAAATTATTTAATCCTAAATCGCCAAATCTTGCTGAATACTTCAAATGTTCAAAAGTCTGTAAGGTGCCACTGTATCAAGTATTACCAGGGTATGTTTGAAAAAACATGTAAAATTATCTAAATTCGATACTTCAAAAGATACACAGATATTTTTGAATAGTAGAAGAATGTGTGCTTCGTTCAATGGATCACCACTAATTACTTTTGTGAAACCAAATTATAAACCTTTTAGGTATAATCAAGTTCACTTCATAATAAAGGATGTGTTTTCAGCGATGACAATAAACGATGGAGTTGTGGAGCCAGTTCAATTAATTTACGATCGTTTGAATGGTAGTCACAAAGCAATAGATTACCCTTTAAGTGAAGCTTGCAGTACCGAATACATATTGGCGCATTGCTTCCACATCCACGTAGTGGATTGGAAATAAAGTAATCGTAAAAAAAAATTCAAAATTGTCATTTGTTGAAATAGGTTCAGAATGTAATGAAATGTCGAGATTTTAAATTTGAGCGAAACAAAATTTCTGTCTGTCTGAACGTAGGTCTATCTGTCAGTTTGTCGATCTGTCGATCTGTCTGTAACTCTGCTTGGGCACGTTTTCTCTGAAATGGTTTAAAATATTGACTTGAAATTTAGCACACGTATGTATTATAATGAAATCTGGAACTAGATTATATTTGGAAATTATTTTATTAAGTTGACGGGTTTATACTGGTAAATATAGAAAATAAGTAGTTAGTAAGAGTTCAGAAACATAGATTTTGGTGTATACCGGGTGTCACAGGATCCTGGTATACCTCACTTTCTTCCTTAGTTTTGAAGATAATTGATTAAAATTTAGGACATACTACATACATAATAAGCGGTACTTTTTGACATAAAACTGATTTTTTTTTCACTTCTGGTTTCCCCCGAAGTGACACCAACTTTCGATTTTTAATTGAAACACCCTATATATTATTGCATTTTTAATTCTGCATAATTTTCTGAATCCAACGATGCCAAATAAGTGACATTTCAAACATCAATTTTTTTTATAATATAATTTTTAGTTTTCCATTTAAGTGTGCTACGGCGGTTCCGATTTATTCTAAATGACCCGAGTAATACTACAAAAATCTGTATCCCGTTAATTACGTGATTTATGAGCAAATAAAATTCCCCAAAATTGTTTCTGGGGCAAAACTAATTTTTTTCAACTGGAACCTGTAATGAAGCATCCTAAAGTCATATCCATTACTAATAAGTCTCAGTGTAGTGCCGTGTGCACATTTGCCACACGACGGCGATTCATACTCGATATACTAAATTTGCACACCACCCGACCACGACCGTCTCAAAAAGGAGGGATAGTTTCGTGTATAAAAGCCCAGCCGCGAATCGAGAAGAGCACTGGGTACATCTCTCCGTAAATTACCGATGGCGCGCTGAGCCGAAGACACTTTGCTGATTTATGCACCAAGTGACGTGACTCTCCGGAGCGAATATATATTGATCTAGAGAAGTCTTACGGCGCGTTGAGCCGGGGGACAGGACTTGTGCCGAATGTTATTTAGTCCAGCGATGTCCCGTCGTCCCGACGAAACCAACCCGGAGCAAATATAAATTAACAGAGGAGTGACCCGGCGAGTTGAGCCGATAGCTTGCTCGGGTTGACGGTTATTAGCCCGCCGCCGTTTCCGCCGTCAAAACCCCTACTCGTCGCATCACTGCATTACACTCTCGTCGTCTCTCTCGCTCATACGATGTAAATGTCACCTGATTACCAATAACCGTAAAAGATACGGACCTGAAAACCGATAACCTGTAACTATTGTATATTATGTAAACCTGCATACTTTACCTGTTGAAAATAATAAAATTGTTAATTTTGATTGGGTTGTAACTATTATTAAACTAATCTGGATCCTGAACTAATCTCCGACTCCAGCTACCCAGAGCAAAACACCGTTACAAACCATATCGGTACCGTGATATCATTTATTACTACTATTAATAAGGAAGTTATTCATATGTCGTATTAAAATGTACGATAAATACAAGCAAAATTACAGCGAAAAGAAAATGAGAAAATGCAATTTTGTTCTAATTAAATGTTAAGAAGTAACTAAGGTGGCTTTGACAACAATGAAATATTTAGCTTGTCAAACATTTGTTGGTTTAACGGTGTTATTATTGCGTCTTTAAAAATTGTTTAAAATTCTTGTTAATTGTGTTCAAAATGTTGCAAATTTATACAAGAAATGAAAAATGTTAATAATTATGAGGAAAGTAAAAAAAAATGCAATTGCAGCTATGGACCTTTATGGCCGACGATATCCTGATAGACAATGTCCAGCGAAAAAATATTTAAAACATGTTGAAAACCAATTCCGAAGAGAGCCCAACAATGATCCCGAAGAAAACTTCATGTTTGATGGAGGAACGGAAATTAATGTTTTGGCTCGAATAGAAGTTGAAAAGCCTGTTTCTTTAAGGCAAGTTGGGTTTGAATTGAACATCAGTCACCAAACAGTAAGCCGAATTTTGCACAAATACCACTATAAATCTTTTAAATATCAATTGCACCAGCATTTGTACGAAAGTGATTACGAACCTAGGATGGAATATTTCAATTGGATTTTGTATAATAACGTGCAGCCAAACAATGATTTTTTGGGACTGATTTTATTTTCGGACGAATTGAGATTTACAAATTTTGGAGAACTGACAAAATACAAAATATTGGTCACAAGAAGATCAAAATTTATTACGGAAGGGTAACTTTCAAGTGCCGTTCGATTTCAATGTTTGGCTTGGAACAATCGGTAGTCGAATCATTGGTCCAATAAAATTTGAAGGACCTCTGGCTGGTGCCAGATACTTGAGATTCCTGGAAAATGAGATTGAGGACATTTTAGATGAGTTACCTTTGAATTTAGGACAGGGAATGTATTTTCAACAAGATGGCGCTCCTCACCATAATTCAGGGATACTTGATTGCCTTCAACGGAGATTCGGAGAAAACGTAATTTCGACGAATGGTCCTGTGAGGTGGCCTCCAAGGGCATCTGAATTAACGCCCCTTGATTTCTTTGTTTGGGGTCAATTAAAAAATATTTTCTATGCAACCGCCATTAGCACAGGTGAAGACCTGGAGCTACGAGTAAGACGAGCAATTAATAGCATAACGGCCCAGCAATTGGCGAACGTTCTTCGAGAAACAGCTATGCGAGTTCAGAAGTGCATTGACGTTAATGGACAGCATTTTGAACAACTGTTGTAATGTTTTGTGTTAATTTTTTACCCATTATGTGTAACAAGGTAATTAGAATAAAATTGTATTTTCTTATTTTCTTTTAGCTGTAATTTTGTTTGTATTAATCGCACTTTTTAATACGACATATGAATAAATTCCTTAATAATAGTACTAGTAAATGGTACCACGGTATCGATATGGTTCCATTTGAAAAAATTGAGTTTTGCCCCAAAAACAATTTTGGTTAATTTTATTTGTTCATAAATCACGTAATTTAGCGTCCTTAACGGGATTTCGATTTTTGTAGCACGGGTCATTTAGAATAAATTGGAACCGTCATGTAACACTTAAATGGAAACCAAAAATTATATTATAAAAAAAAGTTGTTTGAAATGATACTTATTTGGCATCGTTGGATTCAGAAAATTATGCAGAATTCAAAAATGCAATAATATATAGGGTGCATTTAAAAATCGAAAATTAGCGTCACTTCCGGCGAAACCGGAAATGAAAAAAAAATCAATTGTGTGTCAAAAAGTACCGCGTATTATGTATGTAGTATAGAATAAATTTCAATAAATTATATTCAAAATTAAAGGTGAAAAGAGGGGAATACCACGATCCTTTTACACCCGGTATACAACGTTTTATTAACTTTAATCAAACTTTGATCTAAATCCTCACAAAAACGTTCTTAAACGACGTTTATAAGTGGTATACCTATAAAACTTTGAATAGTTGTATAACCGCAGTTAACTTTTTAGTTTTATAATTTCAAATAACATAAGCTGTAGAAACGTTTATCATAGTTATAAAAACTCTCTTAAGACTATGAGCTACTTGGGATATGCCTCAAATTTTTTATGACATCTGCCGGCCTTCTTCCCACCACCACTTATATATAGAAGTTAACAAAATTAAATTGAGATATTGACTTGAAATTTGGTAAACGTGTGTGTTCGAATCGAGACATGGAACTAAATTTTATTTCGAGCTTATTCCGTTGAAGAGTTAGGGGCGTAAATAGGGGTAAATAAGTAAAAAAAGCTAGTAAGAGTTCAGAAACTTGGAATTTTGTGTATATACTAGAGGCCAAGTTCTTCAATTTTTTCGTGACATCTGCCACCCCTACCACCACCTCCAACATGCCACCTCCATTATTAAAAGCATTAACAAAATAAAATTATGATTTAGTGTGTGTATGTGAATGAATGTTCTCAAAACTTTTTTAAATTCTTCGAGCAATTATTTCCACGCACTGGTGTGCAAATATAGTATTAAGATATTTTCGTATAAAGAGACTTGTACGGCAAATCTGGAAGTAGAAGTAGTGATTCTTTAAGCAGCGTTTTTTTTTCCAAACGATCTGTAGTACACATCCGTCATAATAAATGGCGGGAAATAAATGGTTGAACATACGTTAATATTGTTTTCATGGCAGAAGGAAGAGCATGATGACAAATTGTCCCCATTTAATATTCTGAAAGCGATTAGCAGATCATTATCTAATAAAATCAAGTAAACAAAGTAAAGGGATTACATATTCATGGGTGAACTATTATCGAGGTATATATCACGAGGGTGTATAGATAACGTTTACATGTTGGGCTGATTATGATTAATGTTCCAAATAAATGACAACAATATTGTCTGCGAAAGAAAATACACAGGGATGAAGCGGGAAAAAAATCGATTTTTAAAAGCTTTTATTTAACTTGCAAAGTTAGTGTTAGTTTGTTTAGGTCAAATCTTGCAAACTGAATTAGAACCATTTCCTCTTATCCCACGGAGTTGATATTTTACACGTTGATTCAGTTTCGATGACAATACATTTTTATGATAGGTATGATCTAATTCTGCACCCAGGATATACAGTGTGGTCGATTAAGTGTGCAACAAATGATATTCTTTTTTAGTTGCACAACCAGTTTAAATATCGCCGAAAGTTATTGCATGTCCGATATTTCAGGTGCATTTAGAATGGCTTTAAGTCAAATAGTATTTAGGGGTAGTGCAAAAAATATGAAAATCGTTCAAGAGTAAAGCGCTTATGTCGGAAGAACAATTATGTAAAAAAAAATTTTTAAGAAAAAACTTATTTTAAAAAACTGTACTAAAAAGTAAAATACATTTTTTTTAAATGCATACACCTGGAAACCAAAAGCTTTGGGGCGGTCTACTGAACAAAGTAACTATGCAATAGTGCTATAAGACCGATATAATTTTTTACAGTAGTTAACACACATTTTTACTTTTCTCGCTGACGGAAGGAAATATTATAATCATGAAAGAGTTACACTCCGGTGCGGTCTCGCACTTTTGCATTTCATATTATGTAGATTACAAGAATTAAGGATTTTCACTTCCAGTAGTTTGTCTATCGTCTGACTGTTATTGGCGTTATATCTGGAAAGAATATTTAAGAAAATAATATTTCGCTGAAGGTTATACCTATTTCAAGGAAGAATCCTAACACACTTTTAGAGAAAATAGTGGATGTCTAAAATAAAACTAATGAACAAATTATGTTAGAGGGCAATAACATTTATCAGCACGTAGGTAATACAACCGCCAAGGAAAAGGACCTAACATGATATGATTTTAAAGAAAAAACTGTACAAGGTGGTTAAATAAAGAGACAATAATTAATACATGAAATGTGACAAAAACCTCAATTGTGATAAGAAATCCTAAGAATAAAAACATTGTTAAATAATATTTCTTTGGAGGGCTACATCTTCTTAGGCGTGCGTGTATGGAGATAAGTTGGGTCATCTCGACATAGATACTCTGCTGCTTACGAGATTAATCTGCATGAATTTGAAACTGCCAAATGAAGTATTTTTAGAAAGAAGCATTTTGCATTATATTAATTTTTTTTGTTTTGTTTTATGTAACTTTTGAAAATATACCTTATGTAGATAAACAAGGACAGTATGACAAAAATAAGGTGATCGTCGAAAATATCGATTGTCTTGGAGACAGATAAAATGAATATAAACGATCCGACATAACTTGGATTAGCCCCTGCCTCTATAGACTCCCTCTCTACTTAAATAAAAAATGTCTGTTATGTATCATATTGGTACTAAGAGAAGACCTATATGCTGAATTTAACCAAGATCGCAATAGCAGCGTTAGAAAAAATATTTAATTTTTTAAATCCCACTCCCCACAGCCTTCCTCCCTGGATTTTCTAGGAGCAACTAATCACACCATCTCACTGATACAAAGAAAGCGTCCAATGTGTCCATGTATTAAAGTTAATCAACAGTGTAAGAGTCGGTTTAGAGAAAGATAAAATGACCTTAAAACTTACCTCCACATCCTATCCCCCCCTATATTTTCTAGGACAACTAGTCATACCATTTCAAACTGACACTGTCAACAGCAGAAAATTCCTATTCACGGTGAATCAAGGTTAAATGTCCCAAATAGCACAAAATAGACATAAATCGCGGTCCCCAGGAATGCTCGCATTTGCAATTTACTCATTTCACGGAAAACCTGTAACTGTAATCCGGAACTAAAGGTTATGTTATATTCGTTGTGTCCCATTTGACAGCAAACGTACCGACCAGTAGCCAGTGTCGACTTAGTCCTCAGACATTAGTGTCGGATCCAGCTCAAAGACTTAACTTTATGTGTGCTAGAGGGAAATATTGTATTCCTTTGTTGTCTTTTGTGTAATAGTGTAAAATTAACAAATACTATCATTTATATTCATAGGGCTAGATTAGAATTTTATTGTTGCAGATTAAGTTACTATTATTTTGTTTTACCCCATTGTTTTCAGGATTAGAACGATGTATAGTGTCAAATTGGTCAGTTTTAAAGATTTTTTTTTTACATGATCGAAAGTTAACAGAATTTTTTTGTTTTACAGTTAAAGCAAAATTAATTGAACTTGTTCGTCTTTTTCGGAACGCGTTATTCTAAAGCTGGGGTCCAGCTCTTGCGAGGTGAGGGAGATATGTCAAGAGCAGAAAATTTTTATTCATGTTTTAAATAATTTATATTAAAAATTCATATTCATATTTTAAAAATAATTTATATTAAAAGAAACGCAATCAAATTTCACTTTGCATGTATATTTAATTAGTAGAAAAATAATTTGCTTATTGTAAATCTAAATTGAAATATGCAACATTAACTAAGAATAGTTCAAACGGTGAAAATTGGGATTTTGTAATTGAGGGAAGGCAATTCAGCAATATTGCAAAGACTGCATTATTGCTATGTCCATGAACTTCGGATCATTCGATTTTTAGTCTTTGAAGAAGTAACATATCTCCTGAACAAATAGGTTCCAAAGGGTAAAGTAAGGTAAGGTAAATGTAAGTACAACTTTGTTACATTTCGCCAACATTATATTGTTTGCTAGTTTCTAAATAAATATTTTATTTTCTCTAAATCACTTTTCTCTACCCTCTGATGCTACATTAGTGCGTATGTGGCTCTGGCAAACCATGTACGTTACAATATCAAAATCGTAAGAGCCGTTATAGAAGAGAAGTATTATCCACTTTTTAAATAGATTATTAGGTGATTACTTCTTCTACATTTAGGCTACGGCCAACTTTGCAATTTTGTCTTGGGGTATTACCGTCCAAAACAGGTGTGGTAAATTTGAGCATAATCGATACAGTGGTTTGGGCTCTAAATGGACGACCGACAGATGACAGACTTATGGCAGACAGATATATTTTAAAGGCAGCAATTCTCCAGCATCGTACTTTCTCGAATTCTCGAATTCTCTAATTTTTTGGTAACATTAACTAGAGAGAGAGTTATATAGAACAGCCGCGATAGCTGGCATGAGGTTGTCGGATATGCTATGCAGCAAAGGGAAGCAGACTGGAACAATACATGAATGCCAAGGCATGTGCCAAGACGTTGTGAATAAGAAGAACAAAATACTCGGTATATCAGAAAGCTATTTCTTTAATAACAATAAATTGTCTTAATAATCTTGGAAACTAATACTCTTATAAACAAAAAGAAACATAAAACTGACAAACGGTTTTCTCAAAGCCTTAATATAAAAGCACAATTATTAACATGCCTGTTAGAATATGTTATTTTACATGAAAATGTCTCACGGTAGGTATTCGCCTATTGCAAAAATCCAATTCAGTCTCTGTATTTTCATCGAGTGTGATCTAGGTACGTACCATATACTGTATCAGATTTAGGAGAGCAGGCAATCTAGGAGCCAGGGCTGCATCTTGTCGGCCAAAGTTATCAACTGTTTAAATGAGTTCGTTTAATTAAGATTTGGAATTATCCAACTACTATCCAACACCTACTGTAATAAATCTTACACCAATTACCGGATCGGGTTCAATCTGAAAGCGCCAAATAAGTTGCACAAAAACAAGGTATACATGTAATCTCTTATGAAACGAAGAGCCATCATAGATTAAAATGATTATATAAAAGGTTATTACCTTTTCTGCATAGCCATGTTTAAATTTTGTTAGAGGTTTAGGTTCCATTTATTCCAAATGGTATCGTTAAATACTTCTACTGTAATGGAGTGGAAATATAATCGTAAAACAAAATTTCCAAATGTGCTTTTCTTGAAATGGGCTTGAAATATCATAACGTCGAGATTTTGTCGGTCGGTCTGTCTGTTTGTCAGTTTATAACTTTTTTCTGTCCACGTTCTATCAGAAACGGTTTGAAACTTGGTACTCATGTGTATCACGATGAGATCTAGAACTTAATTATATTTTGCGCTAATTTTGGCGAAGGGTTAGGGGTAGGGGAAAATAAGTAAAGCAAGCTGGTAAGAGTACAGAAACTTGAAATTCGGTGTATATCCTAGAAGCTGTGACCTCAGATTTTTTAATAATATTTTTCAACCCCTCCACCACCCTTACTCCATTATTAAAGGGGTTGATACAATAGAATTGAGATATTCACTTGAAATTTGGTAGACACATGTATTATAACGACATCTGGAACTAGTTTATATTTTGGTATGATTCCGTTGAAGGATTGGGGGTTAAATAAGAGTAAATAGGGGAAAATAACTAAATCAAGCTGGTAAGCGTACAGAAATTTGGGATTTGTTTACACAAGGGCCTCAGATCTCTTTCCAATATTTTTCAAACCCCACCACCTCCGCTCTATTATGAATGGGATTGATAACAAAATTGAGATATTCACTTGAAAGTTAGTACACGTATGTATTGTAATGACATCTGATTGAGATGATTCCATTGAAAGGGTGGAAGGTGGTAGGTTGTGAATAGGGGAAAATAAGTAAGGTAAACTAGTAACTTCATTTTTAACGTATATGGTAGAAACCAACGCCTCAAACTTTTCTATGACATCTGCCCCAAATATTATTAAAATTCTATTACAAATAATTTCCACATACTGGAGTGCAAATATAGTCAAGATGTTTGCTTTAAAGTGACTTGGATGAAAAATCTGGATGTGGAAGTAGTGATTCCTTAGGCAGCAGTTTTTTTGTTAACATCTGATTCAAATATATTATTAAAATTCTATGACCAATTATTATTATTTCCACTAGAGTGCCAATATAGTCAAGATGTTTACTTTTAAATAGACTTGAATGGTTAATCAGGATGTGGAAGTAGAGATTACTTAGGCAGCGGTTTTACCCTGAGAAGTCAATATTCGATTTCCTTATTGTTGAGAATCAATTTTTTAATACATACAGGGTCGACAATTGTAGTAAAACTTCGTTACAAATATCGTCAATACTCAATATTCAGACATGTGAATTACCCGCAATTAATTTTGGTCAATTTACTTACTCTGTTGACTATCGTTACGTGCCAGTTACACTTTACATCTCATGCAGACTTTAATTTCAGAAGCTCTTAAACTCTAGACGATTATGTTGGAAAATTTACATTAATTTAAATAATGGCCCTGAAATGATTTCAGCAGAAATCTTAATGTGTATATGGTAATATAAAGAACTAAGAAAGCAAATGTCTAGATTAGCAGGGAGAGGTTGTTAAAAATTAAACGTTCCTTTTCATACACCATTTTGCTCTTACCACTCAGTTAAATACGAATTTCACTGAACTTTTCATAATGCTGTATTCTAAATTACTCTAGGCAACACTTGAAATGAAGATAACGGAATATTTAACAGGTTGTTACAAAAAGTGTGGTAATCCAAATACATGGGTAACCAATGTGTCAGTTTATGTGGTTGATAATAGTCTTGTCAAATTATTGTGATTAGTGCTTTTCGAAGAAGTAGTAGTAAATATTCCAGAGGGTATCAATAGAGTATTCGAAACATCCTTAGAAATGTTAATGATACGAGAGTAAGCAAAATAACTACACCAAGAAGTTATAAACACGTCAAGAATTATGCAGACCACATTTTAGATGTACTTCAAATTGTGAATAATTTGCATTCTTAACAATGACCATGAACTATAATTTCGATATAATAAAGTGAATATCTTCAGTATTACTCAAATCCGTAGCCTTGATTTCATGATTTAGTAATTGGAACTCTTCATAGTAGTTTTCCAAATCAATGAAAATAATAATAATTTTTATATATGTAAATTAACAAGGAAATAAATTAGGAACATACCAATTTATAAATATATCAACCCGCACAATATATCTAGTGAGTCTTTCGACTCATTTGATACATTCTGACATATAAATACTTTGAATATACGGACGTTTCAGGCATAGGGTCATTAACTTCTAGGAGTGATTCTGCATAAAAAGATATGAAAAAAGTTTTTACATGGGTCTGGAAATTCCTCCTAAGGGTGCCGCGGGAGCACCCAAAATTGACATTACTTCTCTCCCCAATTTTTTTTATGTGAATTTTCTGTAATTGTCTCATCGAAATATGATTCCTTAGGTATAAATACACAAAAAAAGTTATCTTATTGTAATGCCGTAGGACCAACCGGTTTGAGAAATTTGAATCTAAAGAAATTTATCCAGTTTTTTTGCGTAAACAGAATTATTTCAACGAATTCATCATTTTCTTCACATTTTCGCAAGTGCCATGGACAGAAGGTCTTCCTTCGATCAGCACTTATAAAAATTGACACCGTGCTTTTTTGTTTGTAAAAACTTCTTACAACTGATCAACTTTCTTGGCTTTTTAATACTTAATTGGTCGTTACTGGTTTCCATTATTGAATTGTCTTTAATGACAAAGAACTTGAGGCTCTCATTACGCAGTCTTTAATAAGAGAATTTCAGTTTTTATTTAATATGAGTTACACTTTCGAAGAACAGGCATATGTTCACTTATTATACTGCTGAGGGTAATGCTGCTGAAGCAAGAAGATTGTACGAATACGCTTTCCCAAATAGAAGAATACATTGAGAAAGATTTTTTGTAAGCGCAGATCGCTCGTTACGAGAAAAGGGTATTTTCTATTTAGACAAGGGAAATTCAGGCCCAGATCTTAATGTTAGGACACCAGAAACAGAAAAAGCAATATTAAATGTTGCAAATGCGAATCTCCAAATCAGTAGGAGAAGGCTACCGTTACAGAAAGGTGTGTCAGCATCGTCTGTTTGGGGGTGTTACATGAAGAATAACTATATCCCTGCCACATGCAAAGGGTGTAAACGCTCAAACCAGAACATCTTCCAAGAAGGGAGGCCTTCTGCCGATGGCTTGTACGAACATCTGAAAGAAATGCTTCAAAAAACGTTTCGGACGAAGCGGGGTTTACGCGGGATGGTGTTATCAACTTTCACAACAATCACATACGGGCAGAAGATTGCGTTCTTCGAGTTCAGACACCAAGAAAAATTTTCCATTAACGTTTAGTCAGGTATACTTGGCAACAGATTATTGGAACCATTTGTTTTGCTTAATAGATTGGATGTGTTAAATTATAAATAATCCCGATTTTTTTAAGAGACAATTTAAGAGATCTCTTTGAGGATTTGGTGTATGAGACCAGAAGGACAAAGCGGTTCATGAACGATGGTGTGTATCCTCATTTTAGACTAGTTGTTCGAAATTATTTAAATGTAGCTTATCCCAATAGATGGATTGGTAGAAATGGATTAGTAGTTCCCCCCCCCCCCCGATCCCCCGATCTAAATCCTCTTGATTATTTTGCTTGGGGCTAAAGCCTTGTCTACTCAACACCTGTGACAAAACATGAAGAGTTACGTAAAAGTGTAGCAATGGGGTGCCAAATTATCAGGAGTATGCCAGGAATTTTTCAACGGGTCTTTGCTTCAATGAGTCGTCGTTTAGCAGCGGAAATCTATGGCACCTATTTTGTTAACCTTAAAACCTGCTGTCCTTTAATTTAGTAATAATTAGTTTTCTTTTCCAAATTTATTCAAGAGAATAACAAATAAAATTTCACTAATTTTGGGTGCCCCCTTCAGAGGCCCGCAGCGCCACCAGGGATTTCCGGACCCATGTTTATATGAACTTTTTTTCACATTTTCTTGTCTAGAATCACTGCTACAAATTAATGGCCGCATACCAGAAACACCCTGTATATAAATAAATAACTAGGAGGAATGTTTTTATAGTGGCTGAAAAAAGGAAATTACAAAAGTTGAAAGGTTTATAGGAGGATATATTTAGTCGTTTTCCACGTGACGAAGAGGATTGTCGTAAGGCTGATAATACTGGCAATGAGATTCGATGAAGAATACACAGAACAAGATCGATAAATTACCAGTTAAGCAAAAGTTGGCGTGGCAGAGCACGAAATGTGGAAATATTAGACTTGCTAACACCCTAATATTTCCATCTTTTTTTATATCTTAGTGACATGGACCGTTAGAGACGCAGGCAGACCGCGCATTGATGCTTTCAGGATATCGGAAGGAGCAAACGTAAATGAGTCTGGCTATACTCGTATTTCGATAGGAAAAATACATTTTAGCGCATACGTAGAAGATATGCAACTTTAGTCGCGGGTTGCGTAGCGGATATACCATCCTTCGCAGGGGATGTAAAGCAGTCGGTTTCTTGTCTATTAAATGTTAGACAAGTAAAAATTCCCTACTTTGCTATAAAAAAGGTGTTTGGCAAAATTTTCAGATTGTAGGTAGCTTGTCTCCTGGCATCGGTGATTAGCCTTAGCAGCGGAAATAGATCAATGTTTAATAAGTTAATGAAATAAAGGATGTGGGTGTGGAGAAGTTTGCTGCGAATTTCCTGGATAGCCTATTATAATAAGACTTCGTTTCTCTCATTTAATGTGAAAGAACTTTGTGACTAATACGTGAGACGTGAGACGTGCTATACATCAAAGAGAGACTAACTGAAATAATTATGGGTCACAAAACTTGCACCAAGACGTTGTAAATAAGGAGACGAAGAAGAAGGCAGATTTTTAAATAGATGTTTTGTAAATAAACTCAATTTAGATTTGAGTACTCTTAGTATAGCTACATATACATGCGGCTTTTATTTATGCTTGGCATTGAAGGGCACAACTCATCGAGTTATTTCAAATGGCTTAGTTTCCGAGTTAAAAACTCTTCAAGTTAGAAAAGTAAGAATTATTTTCATTCACAGTTCTAAAATCATTTGACAAGTGCTTGAAATTTGGTGAAGAATATCAGCATTTCAAAAACTTACTTTTGCACTTATTTGTATTGATAATACGGCGAGCGCACGTAGAGACATTCATATCAATTATTATATATTATTGTCATTATTCTCGGTAATTTATTAGTGCTTTTGATCATATCTCATTTAAAAGAACCCTTAAATTTACGTAAAGTATTTATAAAAATTACTTCTTTATAATGCCCGAATACATAAATGTAGAAACGACAGTTGTTTAGAACCTTGCTCATAACAATGCAGTTTCATCAACACCAAAGTGACGGTGGCGTGGGTACCAGGACACAAGGGAAATGAAATTGCTGATGAACTGGCCAGAGAAGGCGCGTGTAAGGCCCTAATAGGACCCGAACTCTTTTGCGGTGTGGCCAAGCCATGAATACGAGCATCCATTGACTAATTGATGCAAACTAAATCTCTGGAATGATGAAAAGGTTTCACACGACAGAGATAGACCTTCATTAAATAACGATCGGTCAAATCTACGGAGGACCTTATGCCGAGATAGAAAGACCATTATAATAATAGTGGGTCTCCTAACCAGTCACTACCGACTTAATATACATCTGAGTCTATGTACTGTGTAATTATGAAGTTTTGCAGGACTGAGGCTCCAACTACTTGACAAGGAAATATCGAGAGCTGATACCTACACTAGGGGGTCCGTATCAAAGATATGGAGTTTGATACAAAACACAAAGCTTGATAAGGAGATCTAAGGAAAACAAATAGGAGCACCACAATTAATAGATGAGGGGAAGAGGTTCGCGATGCAGTGGTCAATTTCAATCAACTACTCCTTCCTAAATCAAATCTAATCTAATCCCCAACACCAAACACCCTATGTTAAAACATTTACAAGTATTCATAGGTAATTTTAGCAAACATTTCTTAAAGACTACTGATATTCCTAGGGAGACCAGAGCAATTAATATATATGAATTTAGATACATCAGTGAAAATGACAGACTGATTAGTGTCTCATTTAATTATATAACCATTTATTATGTAGGATGCCTAGTTCTTGAGAGATTTTAAAAAGGGTTTTGAAGATCATCTTGCAAGTTTTTGCCAGATCGTGGACGGACTCAAGGGCAAAATTTGGAGTGTTATTCAGAGCCATGATTTCTTCCAGACACACTAGTTTTTTTTCTATTTGTGATTTTCATGTATATTTCATACCTAGTTTTACTAGAGATGACCTTAGTCGAGATGAGAACTTTAAGAGATACTAAAGATCATCATCAAATCTAGTCATGAAGATTTAAGTATCTGTAATAACATCCTGCTAAAAGAAAATAAAATTATTCTTTTAGGTTTATACCATTAAACTTACGCATCGGTGCTTAAAACTGGTCAATTCAAGCAAACAACCATTTATTCTGACCAATTCGCTAGAGTTAGTTTTTCAAATAGAAAATACAAACAGGAGCGTTGATGCTATATTTTTCAAGACACCTGTATATAATATTTTTGATTTAAAGTTAAACATTACACTTACAATGGGTACCTGAATAACAAAGCTATTTAGTGATTGGCGTATATCGTAGGAAAAGCAACTCTCACCCGTACTGTCTGTCACGTCGAGCTCTGAAGATGACTGCATAGAAGTGACGAGCGATTCTTCTACCAAGTGAGAGTCAAACACTATGCCGACTACGCTTCTATTAGTGCCAAGGATTGAGCTCGTGCCAGTGCCGGTTACACTATCTGTGCTGGTACATGCGGAAAGTTACTGACTACACGAAATGTCTTGGCGAAGGTCCAGATATGGGGGATTGTTTCGAGTTAGTGTAAAATACCAAATAAACTTATATGGACAATATCCAAGGGTTATCTCTAACCTCGTTTATAAGGTATTGGTCGTATCCGGTGTGAATTTAAATTGGGCGCAAGAAGCAAGTTTTGGTATAGAATAGAATTGTGTTTTATTTTACCTTCAACACTGTTAAAAATTACGAAATGGTTTAGTCAAAATTACAATTAAGAGACATGGGCATTAGGAAACATGTAACTAATATTAAAAATAAAAATACTAATCTAAAACAAACAGTATTGATATATAATATATTCATGTATATAAATGTATGTTTCTATAACAGTGAAATCATAAAACCAAAATTATGTTCTGTTATGAATACTGAAGCAGAAAGAAATTTTTACTAAATAATTACTTCGTTCATTTCAAAACAATTAAATTGAGCTGGTACAGTTTCTTTATTAGGAAGTATGCCGTACACGTAAGCATATGTTAATGTAGATATATGTTATAACAAAATCATGCATGATTATTGCACAGAAAAGCATGAATAAGCATATACAAGGTATGGTCATAATAAATTCACTCAGAAAGTATTACCATAGCACTGTCGGCTCCTACAGACAAGCTTGAATATTGTTCTGATTATGGGTTCTGCATAACTGATATTAATGATTTCTTAAGATTAACACCAGATAGTAACACTACAGCTGAGTAAATTAAAAGACAATAATAGGCTGTAAGTGAGCTATGTTCATCTATTTTCTTAAGATCTTCTATGTTCCTTTAGCAAGTTTCGAACATAGATTGTCTATATGATCAGAGAGATCAACTATAGAGTCTACAATAGCTAAGTCTTGAGTAAATTAAGGAGTAGTAGGCTGTGAGTAAAAAGTTCATCTGTTATTTAAGATTTATTAAGGCGTAAGCATTCCTAGCTAGTTTCGAACATAGATTTTGACAATATTACTAGAGAAACCAAGTATTGAGTTTAGAATAGTTCCTAGTTTCGTCATGTTACTAGTTTCTACACGGTTTAAAATAGGAACTGATTTAGGGAATGACTTGATTAACTACTATAAGTGAATATTTCTGACACCAATCCTCAAATTGATTAATTTTCCTACAACTTTGGCTTTTTGGCTGCGCTTCCTAATGTCGTATGTTTTGCGCCTATTTTTTTTTCTTAGGTATAAAAAGTGTACGTAGATAAACAATGAGCCTTGTAATGAAGACAAGATTCCACTGATTTTTATTTTTAAACTCATTATCAACCAAAAAATGTGTAATATTGACTCTAAACACTAGTACCGCAATTTTTTTCAGAGGAATATACATGTAACTTTGAATTTTTTTGACTATCCAAATGGCATTTAAAATATTATGTTTAAAGTTAATAATAATTGATTTGACTCATTTGTATTCGTTTGAAATATATACAAATATTTAAAATAAATATTTATAGGATTTTGAAAGATTTTAAAGACTAGGCAGTTTATGTCATTCTCATACTTGCTAAGTTAGTGACTTTCCACCAGCAATTTTCTAACAGTTCCACCAACATAAAATAAAATAAAATACCCAAGTCTTTTTCATACACATCAACAACTGTCGATCAAAACCAACAATAGCTACTGGAAACGACTCGTCACGTTTTCGATTTCTAGGTGACTTTTCGGAGGTATCCACTTGCTTATAAAGTATGATCGTTATCTTGAAACCATAATCACGACATTCCATCCTGATTTTTAACGCCAATAATCTATAATTAAAAGTGTATTTTGATCGAGCCCCATATGTTTTATGTATCACAATAATTAAATAATTCATTATTGACATTCGTGCTTTCAACGTAAAGTTACTCTCTGTCTTTGTTCCAGGTCATTTAAAAGCTTGGTTCTTTCATACATTATCAAATCTCCAGGAGACAATTCGAGAGCGGTATCGATTTCGTGGTAGAAAGTTGTCAACTTAAATTTGTTGGTTTGTCAGAATGCCCTGAATCGATTAGTAAATTAGATTTGTTTCATCTAATCTGTTTGTTCCACAGTCTACAATATCATCGTTCGAGTTACTTTCTAATACTTCATGAGCTTTAGTATGCAGTATGCTATATGCAGGATTGTTGTAACATCTTTGCCTTATGATTGAAAATTAATGGCAACTTCAAGGTAGTGAACATCAACAATATAAGTATTCTGGCAGTGAGTTTTACTGGAAACAGTGTTGGTAACTAATAGTTTCTGCAACTACTCTCGCATTAAATGATGCATCTGTTTACTGCCGGTTAGATGGAGAGCATTTCATCTCACGTTCATTGTGTGTTCAATATTTATTTTAACCTGAATTAGTACGAAACCTTCAGGAAAAAATATTTACCCAACTCATGTCGTTTCATTCTAGAATCCTTCCGATGTTTGAATACGTCTATTAGTCAGTGAATGCCATTAATGAGAGTTAGCTGATTTTTATTTTATTTCTTTGGTGCTAGAAAAAATATGTAACAACATGGATTTAGCATAGTGAATGATAGTGCCAATTATTTTTGGTACTACTGTAGTGAGTAGCTGACTGATCAATTTCTTATAACACTGGTATTGATGCAGGACCCAGAAAAGTACACTCAAAATGAATTAAGAAATTGCACACCTTTTATACTTCACAACGGACTCGACATCTGAGGCTAGACAGCACTGGTGTCTGAAGTAGCTCGTACGACTGCCGTAGGTGATAATGTAGTAACTTAGCTCGGCTTTATAGTAGTGAATGTATGCCGAAACCGCATTTACCTAGCAAGCAGAGAGCCAATAAAATGTCAATTACAGGATCTTGTTAGGCCACAATGAATCTCTCGATCTCCGACTTAAACCCAGGTGACTATAAATAGGCGAATGCCAGCCTAGACAATAAACATGAACACGAACATATACACAAACACTAAACGTAGTGTTTCTACATTTCTATAGTACACGCCGTGAATCGGTTCATCAACGTTCTACCTGTCAGGCAGTTTCTATTTGAACCGACAGACGAGGTAGCTTCTCCTATCACCGAATATGAAACCACGTTCATATGCGGCTCTTCTTGCTGCCTTGAACACTCTTGTATCCTCCTCTGTACTTCATTGATCTCTCACTAATTGCTCAGATCTGATCTGAGGATGTTCCACGGCAATGCTCAGTACTACTCTGTCAGTCATAAATTCCAAATTCAAGTCTTTGGTCTCCACGATGATGTGAGAATACACAGAAGGACCGGATGAATGCAAGACTTCATAGGAATAAATATCTTGCGTGTAAATTGGTGGTTAGTATTAAGAAGAGGCTGACTTCCTCCGACACTTCTACTGGCTCTTCAAAAGATGAAGATGAAGGAAAAAATTTGAATTTTCTAGGGATAAATATATATACACCAAATTTACTTCGCGATTTAATCCTCGATTGGTATTGAACAGACATGTCGTTTCGCCGATTCTTTTCTAAAAGCTTTCAATATCGGTTATAATCGATGGACTATCGACTACACGCTGTGGCTCTTAAAATAGGCGGGAAGGATTTGTATGGAACAATGTAAAAAAGACCTATAAAACGCCTTTACTTAAATCTTTAAGAAGTGCAATGAAATTATTTTTATATATTTTGGAAACTGCAATGAAATCTAACAAATGAAATAAATCCAAAATAAAAATGATCAGTTAGAAAATACACCAAAATACGATATTTCTTAACGAAAATTGAATAATGCATTAGATGCTCTTAATAATTACGAACTGTGGATTCCTTCTGCAGACAGGAGTGTTACGGAAAAGCATTCCATAGTGACTGAGCTCAGACCTCATCATACAAAATGGCATTTGCAAAATACAAAATTGCCTCATGTAATTATAAACTGGACATCTCCATAAGAGCAGCTCAAGAGCGAGGAGAAATCCTCAGTAAATTATATTTGCTAGTAGGTTTGAAATAGTTGAAAAGCCTCATATGATTTGCGTAGGCCTTTTATAGCAATTATAAGTGTTCCGTCCTGATGTATTATATAATCACCTATTAGCACATTATGTGGCTGGCTATATAGCCAGTCCCAAGACACCTAAAATTCTAATAGCATTTATTACAGTCAATCCTAATATCTGCAACTCCAAATCAAAGATTATAAACTTGACCATATTTGTGCCAGCTTATCATATAAATTTTGTTGTGTCCTTCTGAAGTAAGGTGAAAAGATCGTATACAGTATCATCACATTTTTCTCAATAACTAGCTCGCTGAATTTAGTTGGTAATAAATTTGGTCTTTAAGAACGTTGACTTGCAACGGTCATCATGTTGCTATTCCTTCCTTTTATTTTCCCTCACTCGGTGTGTCTATCCTCAGCATGACTATACTGTAATAGATCATAAAAAATATTACTATCGGACTTAGCGTGGTCGTGGTTAAAGATACGTAACGACTTGTTGAAAACCCGTGAGACGGACACAGACGTGTCGCCATATGTAGTGCTTTTACATTTTTAGTATATGTTTGAAATATATCCACATCTACATTTCAAATAATGGTCTAAAATATGAAAGGAAAGTACGAGGGGTTTTCTTCTCCCACTATTTCTGCTATTTAATAAATTAGCAGGTGTCTTCGGTGTCGGTGAGAGTCATAAAATCAAAAATTAAGTTGGTTTCAAGAATTTTAGAATATGACAATGTTAACACCATATGAATTTTCCCCTCTCTCACAGGGAACGCTAATTAGGAATATGGCTTAGTTGTTAGATGAGAGAATTTATGGGTCGACATTTGTGACAACAAGAGTTATGCAAAGCATCATTCGCAAGCAGTCTGAAAAATTCTCCATAATTTCTGCCATTTCTAAGAAAGTCAGCCCAGTTGCGTGGTAGTTTTATCTATAGAGCTACCTGCCGGCGCAAAGTGGAAAAAAGCCTTTTTTGGACAAAAATCTGCCTACAAGTCAAATCTTAATAAATTTTGATCTACCTTGGCTTAAAATGTAGGTTTTTGGCTACACTTTTAGAGTATACTGCCTAAACTGCAAACCCCGATTTTCTAACCTCAAAAAACGTATCAAATATGAGAGTAATCACTTTTTCCTATTTCTACCAGTTAAATTGATCAATTTTTTCTGTATCATCTTTCATTGATTTTCATCAAATTTAGATGTATTCCTAATGTTATTTAATATTAAATCTTTTTTTGCATATTTTTGTTTATCACCATTCCAAACAATTTCACACAACTTTTTTTTCTTGATTTTATATTTCATTTTTGTAACAATGTTTAATTTATATAAAACAATTGATTATTTCTTCAAATCCTTTTCTATAAATCAATACAATGTCAATATTAACAATTTTTTAGATATAGTTAATAATCATATTTGGTGAAGAGCGAGAATAATATCGCATCCCAAATTTTTGATATTTGCACAAAATTAGAATATATTCACTTATATACTTATACAATTATTCAGATCCCTGTTTAATATGATAAAGCTTGCACTTTAATCTATAATAATAAATTTGGTAGACTGGTGGTATTATCAATATCTAGTTAACCTCTCCAGTATATCTTCAAGATAATTAATAACAATAAAATATTGGACTGGATATTTTAATTAGATATTAGATAATAGTATACATTTTTTTTATTTTAGTAATTTACAAACCTTTTTTATCTGCAGGTAAAATTTTAATTCATTGGCTCCAAAAAATTTTTTTTTATAACAAAATGTGGTAATAACTGAAAGTAATTTATAAAACATGTTAATAAAATTTCGAGTAGGGTAATTATGTTTTGTTGAATATTTTGATTTTAGGAAATCGGGGTTTGTAATTTAGGCAGTATACTCTGAAAGTGTAGCCAATAGCCTACATTTTAAGCCAAGGTAGATCAAAATTGATTAAGATTTGACTTGTAGAAATAGAAAAAAGTGACTATTCTTATATTTGATTCATTTTTTGAGGTTAGAAAATCCGGGTTGGCAATTTAGGCAGTATACCCTGAAAGTGTAGCCAATAACCTACATTTTAAGCCAAGGTAGATCAAAATTGATTAAGATTTGACTAGTATGGAGACTTTTGTCCAAAAAAATACTTCTTTCCACTGTACAGCGTCTACAAGAGCCTTGCTACTGTCGAACGTCAATCGTTATGCTATCAGAAGCATGCCTATCCCAAACTAAATTGATATGAATGGCAGATAGGCGAATGTCATTTCATAATATTTCACAATATCTTCAAATGGTTTCATGCAATTGGCTGCACCGTCATGAACTCAATCTACTGGAACGTCCACAAAATTCAAGCGGTTCTATCGATTCAGCTAGGATATTTGTGAATCAGATCACTCTTATTTGCTGTACGCAAGTCCCCTTTTAGAGACAAAGAAGATGGGCATTACTGATTTCCACGAGAAGAAAAGAACACACCCAGTTCAGTGTTTGTCTCCTGACTAGCAATAAAGATATAAACATATCTTTTTATGTGAATTTTCATTGTAAATATGTATAAAAAACATATGCGAACAACACTAAACATGATATGACTTGATTATTTGTAGGAGTTTTTAGTCTCAGGGAACAATTTTGAAAAATAGCCACCACATTGAATAATAAGGGGCAGTTCCTAGCTTATTTTGCTTCCTTCCATTTTCATGAAATCCATAATTCTGTTTTTTGGAAATGCTTTGCCTTTAAAACGTTTTTCGCCCTTATTCTGAGCTCATCAGAAAGGCACAAAGTCACTAACACGATGTTCCATGCAAAAATCAAGACAATTACCAACTTTTTTGACATTGCTTGACATTGACTGAATGAAAAAAAAAACAGACTTTCAGCTTTGTGTTCCCTAGCTAGCAATGGAGCCTACATTCTCTATGTAATTCAAATTTTTTTAAAAAGACGAGGTATGTAAATAAATTAATTTTAGGTCTTTGTTCCAATTTTAACTGAATCTTCATAGCCCTAGGGGGTTATGTGGATACTGGTTTATTCTGCATAGACGTAGGGGACTGTGTAGAAACTAGTGTTAGAATGAGAATTGTCCAATAAGAAAGACAAATTGATTCTAGGATTTTAATTGCTAGCATAACCAGAATTCATGTTATCGAAAGAATGCAAAGATTATATATCAATAATTTTATAAACAGATTTTGTTTTAGTGCTCATAGATAGTTCTTTTCTGCTGTTTGCAAAATCCTGTAAAGAATGTATTTCATTACAAGTATAAGCAAAAAATAATTCACTTCTAAACATAAAAATTCTTTGTTATGCGCTTGGTTTAAGAAAAACACTGCTTTACACATTTATCTTACATCTCATTCAATATTCATGATCATTGTGTCCATGTAAGAGCCGATTCAAATACGTACAGAATCATTAACTTTAAACAATACTCACTAATAGCTTTCAAGCATTAATTTAACATTAACACTTGAAATTTTCCAGTATAATAGGTAATTTATAGGATACAGATTATTTGCATCAATGCTTATATTGCCAAGAAATGAATACAATTGTCATTTCAGGAAGTACAAATGCCTATCTTCAGTGTTCACCTCTCCATCACAGTCCCACGTTTATGACTCCCATAAGTCACCCCGATAAGATAAACGCCGTGGATAAAGATACGAAATCGCTTTGATGTGGTTTATTCTTAAAGTTACCTGACTACGCCGAGGGCATGAATAGCGCACTAGATGAGCGAATGTTTAAGACGTGTGGCCGAAACATGCCTTGGCATGTTCGACAGTATGCTGTACCAACTCAATTCGTATCTTTATTATGAGATAGTACATCGAGAACATAATATATTTTGTTATAGTAATTCTATGTTATGATGCTTTTCTACTTAGATACATGACTGCAAGCTATACATAATATAAACTATTTTAAACCAAAATTTGCTTCTTGCTTTCGTTGATAACATACAATGTGCAGAGAAGTGTGCAAAAACTTTAATAGTTGATTCCTTCACCAATAATAAATCGAAGTAATTATAACTTATGTTTTCTATCATATAGTAAAAAGGAAACGAGTATGTTACCGGATGCCCCATTATATTTTGACTCTTTCTAAACCTATACAACGTTTGAACTAATTGCGATAACGAAATGCTGTTTTCGACAGTCTTCTTCTAATTTTGATAAGTTTTTTCCTGGGTGATCATCTTCTTCTGCTCACTTTCGGTTAACAGGAAATGACAGCGTATTTTCGGGGATAGGGCAATTTTGTTATTTCAAATAGAACACTCTGTATATTTTTTCACAATTGGGAAGCCCATTGTCTCCCTTTCCGGAAATGTCATATTTGTCGTGGAAATTATACAGATTGATGGTTTTATAAGGTTAAAATGTAAAATGAATACTGCGTTTTATCGAAATGCTACAAAAGAAATAGTGATTTACAAAATAGACTATGGAAACTAAACACAACATCACTTGTAAACGTCAAATTAGTCTATTCACAACTTAGGTACTTGAATTAGTATAAGAAAAATGTTTACTTTAAGTGAAAAAACTAAGTGTGTAATCTTCTTTACTGAAACTAAATCTTGCAAAACAACACAAAGAAGATTTAGAATTATGTTTAACAAGAATACCAATATACTCTTCGCCGATTTACTGCTCTTTTTATATAATTGTTGCACATTCTATAGGACACTCTTCGCAGTTTATTTTGTAATTAATATTAGTTTTAGATATTTTTAGTTTAATTACAAAATACAGAAAACTATTTTTTTATTTAAAAAGTTCATAACTTTTAATTTATAGATCGATTTAAAAAAAAAAACAATAGTGTTCTTCCTCTAGCTAATATTAACTTACTGTCCAAATTTCAATACAGTCGGATTTCTCATTCTTAAGTTATCGTGCTTACAAGAAACGTGACGGACGGACAGACAGACGGAGAGACAGGCAGACAGACGGACAGACAGACGGGCAGACAGACGGACGGATATTTTGAAAGTTGTTCAAAATTCGATCACCAACACAGCGACATGAAAATTTTTTCTCTACGAGCAAAATTACTGGTTTTAGAAATATGCCCATCGAATGCAATATACTCTTCGTTCTGTATTTGCGAAGAGTATTGTTATGAATACACCCCCTTGGAACAGGAGATGGTACGCCTATGCCTATTGATAGTGACTGGAAAGACTCTAGAAAGAGCCAAGGACTTTTCTGGAATATGGTTGAAGATTCTTGATTGCTTCTAGATGGATCTAGAGAGTCAAATTCGGAGTATATAAGGCGCGATTACCAGCGCGGAAGAAGAAGTTTTATGAAGAAAGCAGTTTATAAAAGTGAACAAGTAGAAAAGTGAAAAGTGAGGTTAGATAAATAGTAAATAAAGTGAATTTGAAGTATTGTAGTCAGTAAATAGTTAAATAAAGTGTTAGTAGTGTTTAATCTCTTGTTAAAATTATTTAGAACCCACGGATTCATACAGGGTGTTTTCCAAAAAGGTGGAAATCCGTAACAGTATAATAAGGAACCTCCAACAAAAAATTCAATTAGAAAATGGTACAGAAACTTTTGGAATTTGGGTTGTATTGATCGTAAAAAATTCTTCTACGAGAAAAATTTCTTCCGCAACAGGTATTCTGAAAACTACTGCTCATACTGTTATGAAAAATGTTCTAAAATTGAATGCTTATAAAATTCAGATTCATCAAGAATTAAAGGAAACTGATTTTCCAAAACGAGTACAATTTTGTAGAAAATTCTTGGTATACGTAGAAGAGATAGGCATTTTCTTGATAAGTTAGTCATGTCAGACCAAACATTACTGTACTTAAATGGCAAGGTGAATAAGTATAATTGTAGAATTGGGCATTGGGCATCAGAAAATACCAGTAATGTCCATCAGTATGTCAGATCCTTTCCAAAAGTTACAGTTTGGTGTGCGGTATCAAAACAAAAAATTACCCTTTTTTTTATAACAATCCTATTGTCAATACCCCATCATATTTGGACATGTTAGTAAATTTCTTTTATCCGCAACTTGAACAGGATAATTTGTTGAGGACTGTCTATTTCCAAAACGACGGTGCTACGCCTCATAATGCTATGATAACTAGGGATTCCCTGAATGCCACTTTTGGAAATCGTTGGAAAGGAAGGGGAGGTCCTACAGCATGGCCCCCTCGATCCCCAGAGCTCATAGTTCCAGATTTTTTCATATGGGGGTATGTGAAAGACAGGAGTTATAGTCCTATGCCACAAAATTTAGAAGTTAAGTAGAACCTATGACAACTTTGTAAAGAGAATAAATAAATATATCCAAGTTGATGATCAGCATTTTCAACTTCTTTTGTAATTAATGTGTATTATTTTGTTTATTTATTATTTGTTTAATAAATATCCTGTTACACTTTGTTTTAAGTATCTAATTTTATACGTACATTTTCAATATTAGCATATTTGAAGTAATATGCAACTATTAATAAACTAATTTGGCGTCTACAGGAGATGTTGTCTTTTGTTTCCATAGTCTATTTTGAGAATTATTATTTTTTTAGTATCATTTCGATAAAACGCAGTATTCACTTTCAAACTTTATAAAACCATCACTCTGTATAATTTCCATGACAAGTATGGCATTTCCGGAAAGAGGAAACAATGGGGTTTTCAACTGTGACTGTGACTCATTTCCGGTAAAACGGGAAGTGGGCAAAAAAAGACGATTACTCAGGAAAAAACTTATGATAATTAAAAGCAGGCTAGCGAAAACCGCATTTCATTGTCTTAACTAGTTCAAAAGTTATATAGGTTTAAAAAGAGTCAAGATATAATAGGGCACCCGGTATTTAACATTCTTAAAATTAAATAACGTATTCAACATATTAAAAGCTTTAAATTATTGACTTTTCCTTGTATAAATATTTGATGTGGAGAGTTATTACCTCTGTTCATTGAAGATTTACAAACAAAAACGTCTTTAATATCCGCTTTTATTTATCAGGAAGCTATTATTTTCGTAAGTAATGTAACCTGTCTGAAAGAATATATTTTTGGCAAAGATAACATTAAACTTTTCATACACTTCTCTAGATGTCCTTAATACTTAGTACAAAAATACATGATAGACGACCTTTGCTATGACATATTCGATAGACAGTAAATAAGTAGTGCAGTGTCAAGATAGCACAAGTAATATGGACAAAGGTTTCATGGGAGGAAACATAAATAAACTGTTGGGGAAAGTTTAGGTAATATATTTCTAAAACAAAAAATCTCGGATGTGTAATTTGTCGAGCCGCTACAGGTTTCAGCGAATTAAATGCCTCATGCATATGTGCTGCGTAAATCATTAGGATATCTAACGATAATTATAATTAAATTATGTGTAAAATTTGCAAACAACAGTGGTGTAATAAATGTCAGCACAGTTGTATTGATATACTGTAATAATTTTAGAGTACTGTATAATACCACAAACGTCAAACGACTGCAAACTGTAGCTGACACGCAGTTCTCATATAGTCTAGGAGCCAGTGAACACCTTGATTCTATTAGATCAATGCAATTAAATGAATTTCCCGGTAATGGAAAAATATTTTTTTAGCAACATTTGATTTAGATCGTTGAAAATAGAATTTGTGAGTACTTTCAAGACTTCCCAATTTGTTTTAGTAACTAGAAAAAAAAATGTTCAAAATTTGATGTTTGGTAAGCTCTCATCACTTACAGTAGTAGATATGAGAAAAATGCACTATTCCTTTTATATTAGTCCAGTCGAAGCTCACAAAAAATGTTATCTGAGATTTTCCTTCAGTAACTGCTAGTGGGAAGATTAAACATCACAATACCACAAAAATCAGTTCTGGAGGTGCCGCGCAACCCCCCCAAAAAACCACCCCTTCGGTGAAAAAAGCCTCATTTTACTGATAACTCGTTAACCGTTGAAGATATAAAAAAATTGCTCATTATAAAAAAGAAAGCTTGACTAATTGTCTAAAGAAAAATCCTCTTGTAATTTTCTTGTATATGGTTTTTGAGAAAATCGATATTGACAAAAATTGCAAAATTTATATTTTTAATGCGCACGAATTTTCGTTTAATTGAAATTTTGCGCGCGCGGCCTGTAGAAAAAAACTAAATTGCTCGAGAAACAAACAAGCTAGGAAGAAAAATCAAAATGGCTTTTAAAGGAGATATAAAATACTCTCTTGTGTTGCCATTTTTGATGGCTAATTATATTTATTAGTATATAAAAATAACCATATAATATAGCAATCTCTTGATTTTTTGTGCATCTAACTATTCCCAGGCCCATAAAAAATAACTGACTTTAATATAAGTTATAAATGCATCGTATTTTAGTTCAAGGTAGTACTTCAATGCAGAAAAAGTTAGGAATAAAAATATTCACATTTACAAATTTACCAGAAAGTTGAAATTAAAATCCAAAAAAGGCTATATATTCAATTTCTTGTTGATATTTTTATTATGCAATTATCTAACTATTAAATGATTAGAAACAATAGTTATATGATATATAATCTGAAAAATATTTTTTTTGAGCTAAATTTTCAGGATGCTTGAGTCTTTTTTTAACTTTTAGGAAACAATAAAAAATTGGCCAAAATTTGGCTAATTTCAACATGCTGGTAAATTTGTAAATGTGAATATTTTTATTCCTAACTTTTTCTACATTGAAGTACTACCTTGAACTAAGGGATAATGCATTTTAACTTACATTAAAGTTAGTTATTTTTTATGGGCCTTTGAATAGTTAAAGGCGCAAAAAATCAAGGGATAACTATATTATACTGTTATTTTAATATACTAATAGACTCCAATTGCCATCAAAAATAGAAACACAATAGAGTATTTTATATGCCCTTTAAGTTCCCTTTTGATTCTTCTTCCTAGCTTATTTGGTTTTCGAGCAATTCAACTTTTTCTATAAGCCGCGTGCAAAAAATTGCAAATAAACGAAAATTCGTACGCATTAAGAATACAAATTTTGAAATTTTATTCAATATCTATTTTCTCGAAAATCATGGCATATACAGGCAACTTACAAGAGAACTTTTTTTTAGGAAATTAGTCGGACTTTCTTTTTTATGATGAACAATTTTTTTATATTTTCAACGATTAACGAGTTATCAGTAAAATAGCACTCTTCGCCAAAAAGCTGATTTTTTGGGGGGTTGCGTGGCACTCCCAGTATTGATTTTTGTGATTTTGTGATTGTATGATCCCTTCACTAATAGTTACTGAAGGAAAATCTCAGATAACAATTTCTGTTATGGAAATCTTTATAATTATTGGCCTATATAGAGCATCAAATTTTGTATAAAAAATTTCCCGAGAGTATATCTTCATCGGTTACAGCTTTACAGACGTTCATGGATGAGTGATTCAGAAGAGTTCACTTAATAAACAATTTAAAACAAAATAAAGCAAGTTGTCGAAAAATTTGAAAAATACTACAGAGCCTTTAAATCGGATGCACGATTATTTGGTAAAGAATAGATCAATTTTTGATATCTTTCTATTTTTACAATACTAAACTCAACTATTATATTGTTATCAATTTTTAAAATTCACAGTCAAATATTAGCTGTGTTATGGAAAATCAAAAATTGTCGATTTTTTGGTTATATGTTTTTGGTCGCTGCACGATGGTGCCTTTATTTTTCTCGAAATCACATTTTCTCTAAAAATATTTAAAAAACGGAAATTTTGACTTTTTCACTGATTTCTGCGAGTATAACCGATCGATTTTTTATTATACTGCTTTTAATATGTTACAGAAAGGATTCGGGATTTTTTTGAATTTCCTTAAATAAGGGATTATACATCACACACATTCGCTTTTAGGGGAAAGATGGTTACAGAAAATGTGACAAATTGAACGATTAACTGGAAGGTGGTTCATAAAAAGTAAATGTTCCCACAAAAAGAAATTTTAAAATGGCTATAATCAACAATTAATTTAAGTTCGCTCTCTCATAGCAAATATTTTTTATCTATAAATCTGCAGGCTTCGTCGTGGAAGGGGGTCTTACAAATAAAGGTTTTAGAAATGGGGGAGGGAGTTAAACATAGCTCACTTTTATGAATGTATTTTTTAAAGACCTCTCTCTAATCGTTTATTTAAAAATTATTATAAACAATTTATAAGAGATGTACTTTTCAAAAATTTCTTTCAGCACTCGATGGAGCAGTCACAAGAATTTGATGTCCTTCCACGATTGAATGTTGTCCATATATAGTATAGCAGTTTAATAGAAAATCAACTGCATACTTGTACTACATAATACTATTTTTCACTCGCAAAATATATGAGATATAAAAAAATATACATACTTCTTCTGGAACAAAATAAACATTTGTTTGAATTTTTTTAGTATTATGTATAATAATGTTACAAGTATTTAAAAAACATGTTTAAATGAAACTAGAAATAATTAAAATATTTTTGTGTAATGTGATGTAATGTAGTGTTTATAACAACTTGTTAATTTAAAAAAGGACGAAACATTAAATTTTTTTAATGTCATCATTAGAAGTATACAAAATTATAATAAAAACGAGGTACCTTTCACTCCTTAATGTTAGTTGTTTATATGTTAAAAATAAAAACCATAAGTTTCAACAACATAATTTTTTTTTATTAAAAGAAATGAGGAACCTGATTTTGTATTTTTATACTCCATCGAGTGCTCAAAAAACATTATTGTAGAAATATGTTTATTAATTTTTATATAAACAATTATTTAAAAAATAAAAACAAAACTATTCGATTTACTATGTGACATATTAGAAGAAGATTTAAACAAAAATGAATCGATTACATTTTTCACCCCCAAAAAGAGTTGAAAATGTTTAATTTTTTTCGTTCTTTTGCATTGAAAAATTCATATTTAAGAAAAATAAAAGACTCCATCGTTGAGACTGATGGAAAAATACATAAGTTAAAAAGTCGACAATTCTTGACATTTTATAGGTCAGCTAACATTTAGCTGCAAAGTTCTTCAAAAATTCATGTATAAGATATAAGTAGAGAATTTTCTTCAAATTCTTGAAGGCTTTTGGTCTTCGATTGTTAAGTTGGCGCCTGTAGCTTTTAAATTATAATAGATAAAGATATTCAGAAGGACGTTTTGTAAATAACTTGATGCTCTATATAAAGACATCAGTTGACGTATATATTACAGTTGTCACTACGTATGTGGTGAGAGAACATCATCCTCGGAATTTCAAACTATTTTTCTAATTGCCTAAACAAATTGGAAAACCTAAAAGTATTCACAAATACTACTCCAATAGATCTGAGTAAAATGTCTTAAAACAATATTTGTTGCTGGTAATTTCATTAATTGCGCTGACTGTATATCGTATAATACTGATATATATGATGCCGAAGGTGAAGACCAATAAAATGCAAGTCAGGCAAGGGAACGTTGTGACGATCAACGGTACTCCGTCAAAAGTGTCAAAATAAAAAAGGCATATCATCTGGCAGTAATATTTTATAATGTTTATGATTCTGTTTATCATCAGAAAAAAAAAACATAAACATCATGAAATATTACTCTCAGAATATTTCCGAGTTGAGAATGAGGCGCAGAACAACTCAGAGTGAAGTATGGTATACCAACTATTTTCTTGCTCTATCTGAGTGAGTTAATATCATATAACTTCGTGAAATAACACTACCAGAATATTTTGGTGTTTGGTTACAAAATCTGATGACCTAAGGACATACCAAAAGGCACTTGCTTCAATCTATAATTCATAACATTTACGAAAAAGGAAAATATTGTCAGAATAAAATGACTTTTACAAAGCCTGGTCTAAAGATTTATTTATTATAAAGATTTTCTTACATCGCATAATAAATAGCGTAGAGAGATACAAAAATTTCAGAAATACAAGTATGTTTTCTGGACTATATATATTATTTAACTGCAAGTTTTAAAATCACGATGATGAGTAAAGTTATTTATTACTTTTATAATGAAATTATTTATGGCAGAAAAGGGTGTGGTGATCTAGCTATACTGAGGAAGACAAATTAATCAAAAGAAGACCAATTTTCATTTTTATTATCGTGGCAAGAAACGAAATTAAAATATAATTGTGATGATATTTTGTTATTTAAATGCTATTTTGTCATTCGGCAGATCATGATCACGATTCTTCTTTTATAAAAGAATTATTATAAAAGAAAGTATTAGTTTAATTAGTTGAATTTGCCAGAAAAACATTTGTGGGATATTCCTATACCACGAAATTGGCTTATTTCCCATAGTTACCTTCTCTTGATATGGTTTTAGTAATGTATAGTTCTCTACACATATTTAAGGCACATAAAAAGTGTCGGCGCTTTTGATTTTGCGTTAAGGATCAAAGACCCCGACATTTTTAATTTGCCTTAAATATATCTAGAGAACTATACTTTTATTTTGTCCATTATTATTTCTTTATTTTAGATGTTATAGATTACTGGTTGCGACAAAGGTCAGACAAAGGTAAATTAACCTTGTAACTTAATACTTTTCATCCTTCTGGTATATTGCTTACAACACCCGAACACTCACAAAGCAGTGTGATGCCAGTTATTACTTAAAACAAGAAATAGCTGGTGTACTATACTCACTTTAACCTGAGAACTTTTTACTTTATTGCCTTTCTGGCACCTTAATGGCAACACATAAACATTCTAGTAGTAATTTTGATGACGTCTATAATACTATTTATCAATGTGAACAAAATAAGACAGTATGTCATAAGTTCCTTTTACTAATTTTTGTGAAATTTTAATAAAGGGCCATCGATCGTTGCAACCACATCCAACTGGCAGACTCGTATTTTATTGATGGCCATAATCAAATTCTCTAAATACAGGACTATCGAGCGATATAAAACGATGAACAACAAATGTTCACAACCACTTGGACTATTTCAAGTTATTATCAGTGGAATATGATTAATATTCTGTTCAATTTCAATCATTTTCTACTCGATCTGGTTTGCGAAACTCCGATACTCATAGCATACAATGTTTGCACATACTATTAAAACTTACTAAACACGCTAAATGAGGATTGTGTTAAGTTAAATAGTGAACTGGGATGATTATTAATTATGTATGCAATATTTCAATATTTACAGGTTCTAAATTCTATTTATATCGTGAACTTTGTTTATTTGTCATGTCTTATAGTCGGGGAAGTAACCTCCCCGACTATTATTTGTCAAGCGAATTTGCTTCTCTCTGAAAGGTAAATATAATATTAATATACAATGTGTCCACGGAAAAGCGGTATTATAGGTGTAAATAACCATTTTTATTTTTGCTGTGAATACAATATTCTGCTGCTCTTGCTTGACCTAAAACCTATTTTCAGTAAGTTAAAATTTCAAAAATGTATAGATATTCACATCATTTTGGCATTTTACTTCTAAAAAAAAAGGTACATGACTTCATTTTTGTTGCAACGAGTTCAGCAAGACATTTTGAAAAAGCAGTATCTTTTATTTTTTGGCGGAAATGTTTGATTTTATTTTTTTTCCAATAATTGGCCAATATTAATAGCCAATTTAATTAAATTGAATTGAAAAACTTGTTATCATACACAATATGCCATGTAGAATTAGACGAAAATTGTTACTCGGGGCTTTTTGGCGTCGCTGACAATTTGGAAAATTCAAAATGGTGGAACGGAAATAGGGCCATTTTCCAGAAAAAATGAGAATGGACATTTTGGACTTGAAAATCTGTACTCGGGGGTTTTCGAGGTCGCTGATTACGAATCTGAGGTCTAATTTTTAAATTGAAAAGGGCGGACCGGAGGTAGAGTCAATTTCTCAGGAGAAACTAGCATTTTCTTTTTTTTTTTTGGGCTGAAAATAAGTACTATACGGGAGGGGTTCTTGAGTTCGCTGATCACGAATCAATTTCCAAAATTAAAATGGCGGATCGAAATAACAGTCCATTTCTCCGGAAAACTCGCATTCTTTTCTTTTTTGGGATGAAAGTGGGAACTCGGGGGTTCCCGTTATCGCTGATAACGAATCTGATATTCAATTAGGGATAATTCAAAATGGCGAACCGGAAGTAGTATATTTTCCAGGAAATACTCGTATTTATCTTGCTTTCAGTCCCAAAGAGCAAAAAATACGAGGTTTTCCAGAGACATTGACTGTTCTTCCCGTCCACTTTTTTGAATTTCGTAAATTCGTGATCAGCGACCTCCAAAACCCCCGAGTACTCATTTTCAGCCCAAAAACGAAAAGAATACGAGTTTTTCCTGATAAATTGACTCTACTTCCGGTCCGCCATTTTGAATTTACCAAATTAGACCTCGGATTCGTAATCAGCGACTTCGAAAATCCTCAAGTATAGATTTTCAAGGTCATAGATACCCATTCTCATTTATTCTGAAAAATGGCCCGATTTCCGGTCCGCCATTTTGAATTTCCCAAATTGGATTCATGATCAGCGACCCGAAAAACCTCCGAGGGGTATAATTCTATGGCATATTGTGTATGATAACAAAATTTTCAATTAATGTAATTAAATTGGCCATTAATATTGGCCATTTATTGGAAAAAAATTGAAACCAAACATTTCCGCCAAGAAAAACAAGGTACGGTTTTTCATAATTGCATTGCTGAACTCTTTGCAATTGACCTTTTTTTTTAGAGGTTTTCTGAATTTTCAGGCTAAGATGACGCAACTAAGAGGGCGCTGGTGGCAACTTATAAATGAAATTCGCTTTTTTTGCTATGAATAATTCGTTCCCGCTTGACCAAAAACCCATTTTATGCAAGTAAGAATTTCAAAAACGCATAGAGGGCGTTGGTGGTAGCTTAAAAATTAAATTCGCTTCAGGTAACTGCCATTCCTGTGCCAGATATTGAAAAATTTTATAAGAAAAACTTGCTCAAAATTAAAAATATGACGTAGTACCAAATTTGGTAACTATACAAGGTGATTCACGTTTCATTTTAGGTCCCATGACGGACAAAAGTATTCATATTGTTATCAAACTCGATACAATATCGTATTTTTTAATTTTGAGCAAGTTCTTGTTATAAAATCTTTCAATATCTAGCACAAAAATGGCAGTTTACCTGAAGCGATTTTTATTTTTAAGCTGCACCAGCACCCTCTATGCATTTTTGAAATTCTAACGTACTGAAAATAGGTTTTGGGTCAAGCAAGAAGAGAATACAGAAAATTGTGTTCTTAGTAAAAAAAAAGATGTTATTTCCACATATAATATCGCTTTTTCGCAAATACAGTATATAATAAAGTATTCTATATTGGACTCACGTTTCGTCAACCATATTGCCATCATCTAGAGATGATTAAAAGTTATTTTTAATGAAATAGAGCTTGGCTTTAATTACTTCCAGATAATACCAACATAGTTCATGGATCGTGCGATGAGTAGAATATTATAGTGTAGTGCCAAGTGATTTGATTGTTTTGACACTATTTTATCGTCATAAAGAATGTGTGAGTATTTTGGTTATAACATTATTCTTAATCAATGTCACAAAAAATCCTAGTTTATTTTTTTTAAATATTTATACAAGGTGGTCCAAAATTTTCTTTCGATATATCTGCGGTTGATAGTACATCTAAAAATAATGGTGGTATTATTCATTTTAAAATAAATTTAATGATAATAATAATAAGAATGCAGACATTTTGTTATTATTATTATTATTATTATCATTATATAAACTTACTTCCGAAAATGAATAATAAGGGTGATATACCCCTTAAAGGGGGATAATATATTTCAGTTTCTCTACAATGTCTAACTACTCGCGAAATATCAAATTCATATTTTAACTTAGCCATAGGTCATCTAGACACTAGTATACATGGCATCGGTCAAACCATCTCTTTTGTTTAAGGTGTAGTTTTAGGGGACGATTGCAGTATTTTCCTCATAATCTTTATTTTTTTTCAAATCTAAAAATTATTGTAAAAAACTGTTTTCAGATCACTAGAAATAGAAAATGTATTATTTGCATTTTAATAAACTAAGCCTCTTTTTTTTAGGAACGTTGAACATCATGTAAAATTTCTTCATCATCCTGTAACATTGTAAACTCTTGATCGATTTTTTCTCTCAACTGCTCAACCGTGTCAGACTGTCAAATTTAGTATTACGAACTCGTAAATTTAGATAACTCCACACTGTGAAATCAAGGGGAGTTAGGTCAGGAGACCGAGCAGGCCATTTAGTTTGTGTAACCGTGTTCTACATATTCTGTTATAATGTGGTTTTACGCCATCATGCATGAAAAATATGGTTCTTCTTCATCGCAATAAAATATTACCTAATATTTCTTCCAAGGTGTTTTCAAAAAAATCATAATACATATCGCCATTTAAATCTCCAGGAAATATATGGTATCCAATAAACTGATTCCCTTGAGTTGCAGCCCATACATTTATCTTGTAAGTATGTTGAAGATGGGTTCGTATTGTTGCATTAGGATTTTTCTCAGCCTAGAAACGCATATTCCGAGAATTAAATATGTAGCCTCGCCAATAAAAATTATTTTACTTAAAAAAATGAAGCAAGCAGAAAATTCAATTCTTATTTGCACATCCTCAGGTAATAAATCTGGAGTTTTTCGTTATTGGAACAGGTGCAATTGCTGTTCATATAGTACTCTTAAAGCGCGTTGGTGAGATATATCCATACTTAAGCCCAATCTCCTAGTACTTACCGTAGGATCTTCCATTACAATACCTAATATTTCTTCTTCAACATCAACAGTTCATGCATTTCTTGGAATTCCAGCGTCTCTGCTTTTCACTTGAAGACTTCCTGTTTCTTTAATTCGATGTCCTGTACTTAACAATTTTAGCATCAGGAATATTTCTGTTCGGGAATTTATCTTCATAACGTTTTACAGCTTCAGCAGCATTTTACCAAAACATTCTCTCAAAGTCAAAACTTCGTCCGATAATTCAGAGAACGTGAAATCGCCCAGTTAAACTGGAAATATTGAAAAAAAAAATCTACGTCTAATAAAGAACAGAAATGTCAGAGTAATATTGCAATGCACTCTTTATGTGTAAAAGAATCTATTAATAAAATGTTCTAAATGCACGTTGTTTTTTAAACACAAATTACTCGAGAATAGATTGGTTTATCGAAATGCAATAAGAATACCTTTTCTTATTTCTAATGATCTGAAAATTTGTTTATTAAGTAGGTACTACAATTTTTAGAAATCTGACAAACATTTAAAAGTTATGAGGAAAATACTGAAAATCACCCCTAAAACTACACCTTAAACAGAAGAAAGGGTTAAACTGATACCATGTAAACTAGTGTCCCGGTGGCCCATTACTAAGTTTAAAATATGAATTTGATATTTTAAGGGGGCCAGAGGATATTGCAGAAAAACTGAAATTAATTATTCCACTTTTAAGGGGTACATATCTCCCTTACTGTTTACTTTCTGAAATAATTTTATATGAAAGACTGCCATTAATTTTGGATGGTCATCAGCCACAGAAATATTGGGAGACAATTTTAGACCACCGTCTATTAAGTATGAAATATTTCAGTAGTTAACGTACACAGTGAAAATTAAAACAGTTATTCAATATACGCATATCCAAATACATTTTAATTTTGTAAAGATATGGATGTTTTCGATTCGAACCGTATATATGGTTTTTCCAATTTGTTTAATGATTTTTTTGGAACGAGTCTTAACGGAATTACGGAATTACAAACATTTACAAACTGTAAAGTAAATTTCGGTGGTAGTTCTCTGTTAGTTTCATCACGCTATATCTAGCGTTAAGTATAACTATTAGGTATTTTCAAAATGGCTAATATTAAATCTTATGTCAAAATCAAACATTCAAAATGGTGAATCTAGTAAGACCGCCACAATTGTAAAACTTTTGCAGATTTGCGTAAAATTAAACCTCTAAAAAGAGTGGAAGAAATTGAAGTGAAATTAAACTGTTTTCAACATTATGGAATAAAACACTCTCGTTCGGTTAATCGAATCTTAATACCTAACTTTAAGGTCGATGCAAAAATGAGCATTTGTAACGGTAGTAACTTTAAATAATTACCCAGAAATTTAATCGCAACCATAATATATCAGGATTCAATAGAATAGGAGTAATTTATATTATGGCGGAGGTGCCGGTGTTACCGATGAATTTTTAATACACAAAATAGTATAGTCAAATAAGTCTAATATATCGTGTATGGACGGACTTGTATTCTAACCCTTTAGTGTAGCCACTTTCGAGACGCCCAAACGTAGTTTCCGGGTAGCTAGCGACAGACTGAATCGTGAACCTATACTCTTGATGCAGAATTGGGATTCAGGAGGTGAAAATACATAAGCGTAGGGGAATCGATCCTACGGAAAAACAAATTTCTATTTGATAGACTCGACCTTTACTTGGTGAAAATCCATTATCACTAATGAAATAAAAAACACTAACTGTTTTTCACGTTTTCACATGTATTACGTCAACATGACGATCGTTTCGCTAAAACATTAGCTTCATCAGATGAGCACACAGTGCGCTCATCTGATGAAGCTAATGTTTTAGCGAAACGATCGTCATGTTGACGTAATACATGTGAAAACGTGAAAAACAGTTAGTGTTTTTTATTTCATTAGTGAAATTTCTATTTCTTATGTGTATCTGTATTTAATCAAAATCTCACTCTCGCGTTAATTAGGTGTCACCCGACGTGCATCTGCAAGCCCACGGGCCTGTACACCATGTAATGGCCGTATACGCAGACGAGTTTAACAATCCAATCCGAGACGCATTGCGATTTGGATTTTATCAAATTTTACCCTCGGAAGATAGCATAATTTTTTCCTTCAATCTTTTAATACTTCGTGGCTTCACGGCGAGAGAGACTATGGTTAATTACACAGGCACACACATAATTTTTTCTAATCTTTTGACCACACCACTCTACCTCTTTTTATGGTCAAAAATAGAAATAGATTAAAAAGGCGAGTTTCTAAGAATTTTTCACAGTACAGAAAAAAAAATTGCAACCGGTTCTGTAAGTAAGCTATCTTTTACACTCAATACCCATATTATAGTAAAACAGTCCCTTACAGGTTATAAAACCTAACTGAATGATAAAATCCCATCACATTAAAAGAATCTGAAATAGATATTTCTTTGAGTGTATATTTTTGGACTTTTAATCCGATCACAGTCTACCCCCAGTGTTTCATTTTTTTTTAGTTTTCGTTGGGTATTTTGCCACTGAAATTTTTTAAAAATTTTAGTGAAAAAACCTCTGCGCCAAACGGATCAGGCAGAGGTTGGTTCTTAAATACTTGATTGTTTCAAAAAGTCTCACACCTAAAAACATATAAACTAGAACAATGTCATAAACTAAAAAATGAAATGAAAGCTATTATAGACAGACATAAGAAGAGCATTTGAAAAATCCGAAATTTGTGAACACGCGTGGGATAATAATCACAGGATTAAATGGGACTCGGCGAACATTTTGAAAAAAGAGAGCAGGAACTAAAAGAAAACTTAAAAAATCCGCGATTATTGTATTAAACGAGGATAGATGTGTTTCAAATTATTCAACAGATTTTTGTACTAGTTGGTTGCCCATCCCTAGAGATGAAGTAAGTAAAAATAGGATAAATATAATTTAATGTTTCACGTGACTATTGAAATACATAAACAAAGAACTGTCATGGTTGACGGCCAAAAAGATTTGAGAACGGAAGTAGATTCTCTTCCGAAACGTTGACTGCCTATAACCTTTCATTTTTATTTTTTAGTTTATAACAGTGTTCTAGTTTATGAATTTTTAGGTGTGAGACTTTTTGAAACAGTCAAGTATTTAAGAACCAACGTCTGTTTGATCCGTTTGGCGCAGAGGTTTTTCATTAAAATTTTAAAATAAATCAGTTTAAAAATACCCAACAAAAAGTAAGAAAATCTGAATGTGCCACAAATAAACAATTACATACAACTACCCCTAGGGTGCTGTAAAAGTTCCTCCAAAAAATAAGTCACACGGAAATAAGTCATTTTTACTTATTACTAAGTTCTGTGATTCTCAGCATATTCTGTATATTACTTAAGTTAATTTTTAAGGCGCTTGATTACAAAGAGACATAAATAAAACGAACCACTCTTAAGGAGGGATATAACCACCCCTAATTACAGAAAATATATCCATTGAGTTTTAAAGAGTAAAGTAAATTTTTTATTAATTTTCTTAAATATTAAGTTTGTGATGGTATGCAAAGATCTACTTTTAACTTATTCAAAAGAAACCCTTGATTTTTGTAGAAAATCAAAAGTAAAAGAGTATAATGGAGTACAAAAAATATTTGAGAAAATTAAACATGTTGAGGTGCAATATGAATTTAAAACTTCATTTTTTTCATAACCACATCCGAAATCTTGGAAATTTCAGTGAAGAGCAAGAAGAAAAATTTCACCAAGATCTAAAAGTTATAGAAACAAGATATTAGGGAAACTGGAGCATTCATACGATGGCTTACTATGTTTGTATGCTAAAGAGATATTTAGCAAAAAAAAAACGAAGACTGCCACTACGTATGTTCTTCGGAAATAAAGGAAGCAGAATAAACTAAAAAGAATAAAATAAAATTTTCGGAAATAAACAATTTTTTACTTTTGATTTTTTGGAAAAATCAAGGGTTGTTTTTATATAAGTTACAAGTAAATCTTTTTATACCATCGGCATGCAAACTTAATATTCAAGTAAATTAATAAAAAAATTACTTTACTGTTTAAGTCGCAATTGATATATTTTCTTTAATTGAGGGTGGTTATATCCCTCATTAAGAGTCGTTTATCTTGTTTATGTCTTTTTTTAATCAAGTGTCTTAAAATTTAATTAAGTAATATACAGAATGTGCTGAGAATCGCAGGTCTTTATTTTTACTTACTTCAATTTGACTTTTTTTTTTCTGGGGTAGTTTTAGAGCATCCTAGAGGTAGATTCAGACTCAGAAAGATATATTTAAGATATTTTAATGTAATACATGGAACTTTATCATTTAGGGGGGTTTTATAATCTGTAAGGGGTTGTTCTACTAATGAGCATTGAGTGTAGAAAATATCTTACTTACGATTTCCTGGGTGCTGGGAATTTTTTTTCTGTACTTTGACATATTCTTAGAAACTTGCCTTTGCGACCCATTTTTGGACTATTTTGGAACAAAAATAAAACTGGTAGGCATTTGCACAATTCTGATGCCAGATTTGGATTCAGTTGTTCAAAATACATAGGGTAGAGTGGTCTGGTCAAAACATTAAAAACAATTTTTTTGTGTTTTTTAATGACCTTATTTATATTATATATAATATTGGTCGCAAGGCAAACACCTTAACACGGGGCCACTGAGCTATCATACCTGAACGGTGAACTGTACATGCATGACATATATCTGGAGTATTTTGGAAGGAAATTAGTGCTCTACGTAACTTTGTTTTAGCAGCGTGTCAAGTTAAAGACCTGAACACATACTTTTTGCAACTTTAATTAACAATAATTCAAAAACCCCGCGAATTTAAGTTGTACAAATCGAACTTAATAATATTTATTTTATTATCAAATTCTTACTGATTTTTGACTAACTCGCCTGGTCCTTTAGTTCCTTAAACTCTTAGATTTCAAGCTTGCAATAATATTATCTATTGCGGTAGATAACTAAATTAATATTTGATACACACCAATTATTTTTTCTGAAAATGCTTACATTTCATCTAGTTAACGGTTTTACCAATTTTTTTAAATACATTGATAAATAACCGAATAAACACTAGGTCACGCTTTGAGAATAACTGGAAAACTTTAGAATTAAAAATTATGAAAAAATTTCTTCGTGCAAAAAGTACCGCGCTTTATCGTTATGTAAAATATTATGTACATAGTAGGCATATTTTCCAAGATATAATGAATTTAAAACTGGTGTCGTTAAAATTTCCTTAAAAAGTAGGACATTTTTCAATATAACTTAGCAAAACTTCAAAACTGTCGAAAGAAAATTGAAAATTCCAGTGTATGATTTAGAATAGATACATAATTAGCACATAATTTTTTTCAGTTTTTTCCGCTGCTCCGTTTCTGAGATATTAGTGGTTAAAGTGAGAGATCAATACATTTAAATCGCATATTAGTTCGAAACCAAGGGGAAAAAGTTTGGTGCATCTGATGTTGTGATCACTAGGTGTATTAGCAGCCGGTAAACGAGGAATGTAATTATTTATGTATGAGAGCACAATGTGTGTATATACAATCTCTATAAGGAAGCTTAATCTAAGTTTTAAAACTTAAATTTTGCCTCAACGATTTTGTTTTCTCTAAACTTTGCTATAAACAATAAAGATTGGTGCACTTTGTATGCTTTTGTTGGTAATATTCTCTATTATGTAAAGAAAATATACGCAGGCGAGGCAGACTTATTGTCGTGTACTCACTTTTTAATTTTCTTTTGATAGTATAATGATAGAGGAAAACCAGACTGATGATATGAAATGAAAATTTAATATTATACATATTTTAAAATACAAATATCACTGTAAATTATCAAAACCGTTTAAGATTATAGATAAAAACTACTTTATATTCATAAATAAATTATTCCTTAGAAGTTTATAAAGGGTATAAAACTGTAATGAACAAATCAATACTTTTTTGAATCATGACCGTTAGTAGGCTATAATTAATACGGCTCCAACATGCAAGAGTTTTATTAGACCTAGGCACATACATATTTTATTGGCATTTTCTTTAATGTATTTCATGCCGTTTTCCAGGATACGTTAGAACAAAAACTTTATTTCCAAATGAATATTTCCAAAATATGTCGGATACATGTTTGAAGACTAAAATATCAAATAAAACAAAGTAACAATTAAGGTAATTTATGAAACGAGGCAAAGCGTATGTCCTCCAAAACGTTAGGCTTTGAGGAGGTAGTGCACCTGGCAGGTAGCCGTGACGGATGGCGTGAGGCTGTCGGACGCACTATACAGCAAAAGGAGGCCAACTAAACCATTACATGAATTACAAGACGTCTATCACATATTGTAAACATGAAGAAGAAGAACACGTAATATTTTTATCTTCCATCATCATGTTAAAATTATTGTCTTGTCTTTTCCGTACAATTTGCATTAAGTGCCGCGAGTCTTCATTTTAAACTACACTAAACACAGGAATAACAAATTTTGGTAATTTAATCACGGTGACACATCCGGAAAAATACTGTATAAATACGTTCTTGGAAGGTTTGAAATTCGGCAACTTGAGATAAAAGCAATAGCTTCACAGATCTTGTCACAGCCACTTTGTTATCCTTTATAAAATGTATAAAGGGAAGGTAAAGCGATTTTTACCATAAAAAGTTTGATTCTGGCACATAATCGCCTTTTTCAGATTTCAAATAGAAAGGAAACGACAAGAATACATTGAATTTTATCTAAAAAACGCTTTATTTAAGGCGTAAAATATTACAGATTGAAAGTCAACTATATTTATTTTAAAGTCTGCCATGCAAGCTCTAAATAAAATTATCCCGTTTCTGTCAACAATTTTACTTGATAGGTTAAATACCAACAAGAATGATAAAAGATAGTTATGCACGGCTTTCTAATTATTATGTCTTTAGTCTCATCACTAATGGCTCTTTTTTATTTCTTAGTTTATAGTAAAGTAAGTAACGCGAAAATGAAAATGTGTTTAATTTGTATTTTTTAATGAACCACATAATTTTTGTCTACACTGAATTGAACTTGTGGTGGGTACATTGTGAAATATCTTGAAAATAATTGTTAATTATAAATTAAACACTACTTTTAGCCGAATCAAACAATATAATATTATAAATACTCATTACCTATACAGGGTGCGCCAAAGTTCTGATTTTGGTCGATTACGGCTGTATTTGAAATGGTGGAAATATATTGTCTATAGATTATTTTCTTGATTTTCAATTCTGAATAACCAGAAAATATGTACAATTATACAGGGTACTCCGTTTTCGTTGTCCGAGCAACAACTTCGTTCTTTTAAATGGAACACCCTATATTTTTTTCCTTTATCGAGTTACCCATCTAATTATATTCATAATTCTATTAAGGTGGTAGGTACTTAAAATGAACCGTTTACGATATAAAAAAGATTTTTTGACAAAAAGTGAGGTTTGCGGATAAGTTTTTGAGTACCTCTGATTTCATAGACAAGAGAGTTTTCAAAATTCTGCTTATACTGTTATGTTGAGCATATTAAGGGCTAGTAGGGCAGAAACATTATTAATATTAATCTTATACAGAGTGCTGAAAAAATTGAGTTTAATGTTTCGCTAATAAAAAAGGCCGTAATTCAATTTTTTCAAATGGGACGTACTATTTTCAGTTCTGTCATCTAATGAAGTGTTAAATTATCTTTCCATTGATATATCATAGTAGGTATTTATCTTTAGGAGTTGCATAGATATTAAGGTTAATTGTCTGGATCAGTCATTTTTCTTGCTGGAACTTCATGAGGTTTGTACTGCACTTCACCAGTTTCGATAAATCTGTCTCTAAGATTACTAAATGCAGGTTCTAAAGGGTGTCTCCTTTCAGGATATCTGGTTTTATAGACTCGGGATGCTAAGAGGCTGTTCCTTGAGCACTCCCCCAGAATAAAAATCATGTCAACCATTTCTTCCCGCGAATAATTCATATTTAATATAATTATATGCAAATGCAACTTCCTGGAACTGTAAAAGCTACTAGTATTTTATTAAAGACAATCAAAACAAAAGCACTTACCGATATAGCAGTAACACAAAACTTTAGAACATCCACAGACACGTGTTTTGACATCTATGTCTCTTCGGTGCGGCTTTTTCTAAAGTTCACAATCAACTGAAATATGTAAGCAAATACTCGTGTTATAACTATCAAAGGATTACCAGAACAGGATATTAAAAATTAAAATTAGATTATAGGAAATTCCCCGTAAAGGGATAATTATCAATATAATTATATGCAAATGCAACTTCCTGGAACTGTAAAAGCTACTAGTATTTTATTAATTATTTTTATATTTTATTATCAATATAATTATATGCAAATGCAACTTCCTGGAACTGTAAAAGCTACTAGTATTTTATTAGCTAATAAAATACTAGTAGCTTTTACAGTTCCAGGAAGTTGCATTTGCATATAATTATATTGATAATTATCCCTTTACGGGGAATTTCCTATAATCTAATTTTAATTTTTAATATCCTGTTCTGGTAATCCTTTGATAGTTATAACACGAGTATTTGCTTACATATTTCAGTTGATTGTGAACTTTAGAAAAAGCCGCACCGAAGAGACATAGATGTCAAAACACGTGTCTGTGGATGTTCTAAAGTTTTGTGTTACTGCTATATCGGTAAGTGCTTTTGTTTTGATTGTCTTTAATAAAATACTAGTAGCTTTTACAGTTCCAGGAAGTTGCATTTGCATATAATTATATTAAATATGAATTATTCGCGGGAAGAAATGGTTGACATGATTTTTATTCTGGGGGAGTGCTCAAGGAACAGCCTCTTAGCATCCCGAGTCTATAAAACCAGATATCCTGAAAGGAGACACCCTTTAGAACCTGCATTTAGTAATCTTAGAGACAGATTTATCGAAACTGGTGAAGTGCAGTACAAACCTCATGAAGTTCCAGCAAGAAAAATGACTGATCCAGACAATTAACCTTAATATCTATGCAACTCCTAAAGATAAATACCTACTATGATATATCAATGGAAAGATAATTTAACACTTCATTAGATGACAGAACTAAAAATAGTACGTCCCATTTGAAAAAATTGAATTACGGCCTTTTTTATTAGCGAAACATTAAACTCAATTTTTTCAGCACTCTGTATAAGATTAATATTAATAATGTTTCTGCCCTACTAGCCCTTAATATGCTCAACATAACAGTATAAGCAGAATTTTGAAAACTCTCTTGTCTATGAAATCAGAGGTACTCAAAAACTTATCCGCAAACCTCACTTTTTGTCAAAAAATCTTTTTTATATCGTAAACGGTTCATTTTAAGTACCTACCACCTTAATAGAATTATGAATATAATTAGATGGGTAACTCGATAAAGGAAAAAAATATAGGGTGTTCCATTTAAAAGAACGAAGTTGTTGCTCGGACAACGAAAACGGAGTATCCTGTATAATTGTACATATTTTCTGGTTATTCAGAATTGAAAATCAAGAAAATAATCTATAGACAATATATTTCCACCATTTCAAATACAGCCGTAATCGACCAAAATCAGAACTTTGGCGCACCCTGTATATTGTTTGATTCATCAAAAAGCAGTGTTTATAATTAACAATTATTATTTTTTTCTATTTACGTAGAATTTTATTATCTTTAATATTGCTTAAAGAAATAATAAATACAGTTTACTAGTCTTTAAAGATATTAATACAAGATTTCATAAAAAAAAATATGATAAATATGTACAGAACACAAATATAATAATAGCCAATTTATTCCTATTTCTGAAATAGAGTGACAAAATTGTGTCACAGCTAGTAAAAGTATTGTGTTTTGAAGAACAGACTCTGCCCTTTTACTTTTCTTAATTTTTTAAAATAAATATCACTTTTGGGTGAAGTTAATGTAACCATGTCAAGTGGGAAGAGGACAATATAAAACTGTTTATATAATAGGAAAAATCAGACGGCAAGACGTGAAGAGAGCAACCTCTAAACGGTTGGCCTGATGTCACCAAAGAGCTAATGGGAAAAGATTTTGGTGAGACTGTGCACCTATCAGGCAACCGGGACAGAAGAAATGATAACGGCATATGTATTATAGAGCAAAGAAAGGCCAACTAGAATATTGCAAGGCATCTGCGAAGACGTTGTCAAAAAGAAGAGGAGTAATGGAATGAAGATTGTCTTCTGATACTACTACAGCACTTTTGAAAATACAGGTTTTGTATGATTCTAATTGAACTTATTTGAGAAGCTGATTTGTCTCATATATTACTCTGCGTAAACACGTGAAAATTTTTGCAATTTGTAGCCCCAGTACCATAGGTGCTATTAGCAAAATCAATTGTAGAGACTCAGAGAACACTAGATGTTTAACATACACTCAGGTTTAGCTGTAGATGTTTAACATACACACGCAGGTGCTAATACAGACCCTTGCGTTACACCTACATCTATATCATATACTTTTCATTTGTAATTATTTCCACATCAACGTAGTGGAGTGGAGGCATAGTAATCATAAAAAATTTACTTTATTAAAATGGGTTTAGAATGTCATGAAACGTCGAGATTTCAAATTTGAGCGAAAAAAAAAAACAAGTTCTGTCTGTCTGTCTGTCTTTCTGTCTATCTGTAAATTTTTGTGCGCATGTTTTCTCTGGAACCGTTTGAGATATTGACTTGAAATTTTGTACACGTATGTAATATAACGAGATCTGTAACTGGATGTTTCTTGAACTTATCCGGTGAAGGGTTGAGGGGGTAAATAGGGGAAAATAAGAAAGCAAGCTGACAAGATTACAAGAAATTTGGAATTTGGTGTATATACTAGAAGCCAGGGCCAATGATTTTTTTGTAATATTTTTCATCCCCCTCACCACCAACACTCCATTATTAAAGGGGTTGATGAAACAAAATTGAGATATTCACATGAAATTTCGTACACGTATATATTATAACTACACTTGGACCTAGATTATATTTTGAGATGATTTAATTGAAGGGTTGATGGTTAAATAGGGGTTAATAGGGGAAAATAAATAAATCAATACAATTATAAGCAAACAAATAATAAATCATTTTTAAAATAAATCAAGCTGGTAAGAGTACAGAAACTTGACATTTGGTGTATATACGAGAAGCCAAGACCTCAGATATTTTTCCAACAGTTTTCAATCCTTCCACCAGCCTCATACCATTATTAAAATGGTTGATAAAATAAAATTGAGATTTTCACTTGAAATTTGGTACATGTATGTATCAAAACGACATCTAGAAATATTTTGAGATGATTCCGTTGAAGGGTTGGAGATTAAATAGGGGTGAATAGAGGAAAATAAATAAAGCAAGCTGGTAAGAGTACAGGAACTTAGGATTTGGTATTTATACTAGAAGCGAAGACCTCAGATTTTTTATAATATTTTTCAACTAAACCACCATACGAACGCCATTATGAAAGGGGCTGATAAAATTAAATTGAGATATTTACTTGAAATTTGGTAAACATATATATTACAAGGACATCTGGAACTAGATTATATTTTGAGATGATTCCGTTTAATGGATGGGGGTAAATAGGGGAGAATGAGTAGAATAAGCTGGTAAGAGGACAAAAATTTTGGTATATATACTGGCCAAAGCCTCAGATTTTTTTATAACGACTTTGCCACATATTTTTTAAAAAGACGATTCTTTATGATATTGACTGTAGTGAGAATTAGTTTCTATATTCCGCGAATAAATTCAAGACAAAACCAAACTTTCTACCTTGCTAGAGCCCGGACTAATACTTTAAAGTTTTCACCAATCTACAGCATGTGCTCTAGCTATAACCACAGCCAGCGTGATATCGACATCTTTAATAAATAGAAGATTCTGTCTAAATCATATATGTATTTTTTGTTCTCTCTTTTTATTGCAAATAAATTCCACTCTTTATTCTCTCTAATATTTGTATTTTCTTTTGTTGTATATCTTTAATGAAATGTACGCCAGTAAATTTAAGTAATTTTTGTATGATGTACTTATGTGTTGTTTCCCATCTTGTAAATGGCCTTGTACTATTAGATGGTATATGAATAAAATAAAAAAAAAATAAATAAAATAACATTTTTCAACTCCTCCACCGCCTTCATTCCATTATTAGATTGCTCGGTTAAGTGTAAGAGTAGCCTTTGGCTAAACTTCGCCGAGCACCCCCAACATCTCTAACATATTGTAAATACATTTTCTTTGTATTTTACTTACAAAAATAAAGACGATTTATTATTATTATTATTATTATTATTATTTTTTTTTTTCGCGTTAGCGATGCTGGACAGTTCTGCCGTGTCTCCGATATTCTCACGGGGGAAGCGCCAGCGAATTATCTACAACCACTCCCCACCTCCCGCAGGGTTAGTGGTTGTAAATTCCAGAATCGTGTGCCCTAAGTAGACGCAGGGACCCCAAGACGACTGCCTTTTGCATTTGGCCTGCCAACCATTCGGCTGATTTTTGGCAGGCCGGTATGGTCTTCAATGCTGAGAGCAGCGTAGGCTTCATACCTCCGAGTACACCGATTATGAGGACGACCATCTTGACCGAGTAGCCTGGGTACAGCACTTGGAGCTCGTACCGGAGATCACGGTATTTGGTCCGTTTTTCCTCCTCTTTCAAAGCGATGTCTGGCTCAGCGGGTGCCGAGAACTCGATCACAAACATCACCTTGTTTTGATGGTCGAGGAGGACTATGTCAGGCTTGTTGGCCTGAATTAGCCTGACTGTCGGAAACGAGTAGTTCCAATAAATTCGGCACCTCTCGTTTTCGACAACGGACTCAATATCTCCGGGGAGGTAAGGCAGCACTGGTGTTTGGTCTATCCCGTACGAGTGCCGTAGATGATAGTACAGCACCCGTAACGCCGCGTTATGGCGTTGGATGTAGGCCGAAATCGCATATATCGGACATGCAGAAAGTAAATGCATGAGCGACTCCGGCGCCTGGTGGCAGGTCCTACAGCTTATATCAGGAACCTCTACACCCATTACGCGGCTTCGGTAGACCAACGTGTTAATTACACCATCTTGGCAGGCCGCAATAAATCCCTCGGTCTCCGACTTTAGCCCGGCTGACCTTAAAAAGGCAAATGTCAGCCTAGTCGACAAACCCAGTGTTTCTACGTTCTTATAGTATACACCGTGCATGGGTTTATCGACGTGCTGCCTAAACAGAAGTTCCTGCTCGGCAGCTTTTATTTGGGCCTTCAGACGAGTTGGCTGTAGTTCAGTGACTGACTCTGGATCAGCACCGCGCCGGCCACCTCGCCTATCGTCGAATACGAGACCAAGTTCATCTGCGGCTCTTTTTGCTGCCTTAAACAATCCTGCACCCACCCCTGCGTTTTCGTGATCTCTCACTAATTGCAGGAGCGGGTCTGAGCTCCTAAGGACATTACATGCCATGCTCAGTGCCACTCTGCCATGCATACACTCCAACCCCAAGAGCCCTCTGCCCCCCCGATTTCGTGGGAGGTACACACGAGGGACGGACGATCTAGGATGAATGCTCCTATGGATATTCATCATCTTGCGGGTATCTCTGTCCAATTGGCGCAGCTCATCTACAGTCCATTTGACTACTCCAAAGGAGTAGAGCAGAACAGGAACGGCAAGCATATTAGTGGCAGATACCTTGTTTTTCCCCGAAAGTTCGGATGACCAAATCTTTCGGAGTAGGCTTCTGTACTTGCCGCGGAGAGATTCTTTCACTTGTTGCACATCCTGGATGTGATGTTGCTCCACACCCAGGTATGTGTAGGTCTCTCCGGCATCCAGATGTCTCAGGATGCTTCCGTCTGCGAGTTGCGCGTCTTCAGCAAAGTCCCCGCATCGTCCTCTCTTGAGATGCACGACCGCGCACTTGTCCAACCCGAACTCCATACCAATGGCCCGCGTGTACTGCTCGACCACCCTTAGAGCATTTTGGAGTTCATGCTCTCCGGAGGCATACAGTTTAAGGTCATCCATGTAGAATAGATGAGTGACCTTATGCCTCCGGTTGCTGGGTGGTCCACAGTGATACCCGCGACTTTGGCGGAGCTCAACAGATAACGGCAGCAGTGAGATGCAAAAGAGGAGGGGACTCAGAGAGTCTCCTTGGAAAACTCCTCTTCGGAATGCCACCTGCTCTGTTATAACCCGCTGTGCACCGGATGTTATGGTGAAGCGAGTTTTCCAGAGAGGTAGCAGTTGTTCTATGCATCTCACTAGTGGTTCTGCTACCGCAAGACACTTGAGCAAATGCAACAATAGTTCGTGCGATATTGTGTCAAATGCCTTGCGATAGTCAATCCAGGCCATCGATAGATTCCGCTTGTACTGCACAGAATCCTGCGTAATACAGCGGTCTATCAGCAGGCTGTCTTTACAGCCCGCCATGCCCTTCTTGGCACCACGCTGCTCGTAAATCTGTTGGAAGACCGGATCAACCTGCCGTAACGTCCTAGCATACAAGATACGTGTAAATAACTTGTAACAGGAGTTCAGACAAGTGATCGGCCTATAATTCCTTGGGTCGGACAGATCTCCCTTTTTGGGGATTAGCACGGTACGTCCCTCGACAAACCAGTCAGGAATCTGCTGCCCCTCGATCAACCACGTGTTGAAAACTCGGGCCAGACGACGGTGGGTGGAAGGAAATTTTTTCCACCACCAGTTGTTTATTCCGTCTGGGCCCGGAGCAGCGAAGTTCTTGGCCCCAACAAGAGCTTGTTGAACTTCCTCTGAACTGATTGCCGGGCCCACCTCTTCTGGCTCTTCTAAGGTTCTGTGGCAAAGAACCTCGAAGTGTGCTATTGCTGGAGTGTTGCTATCGAACGGACGTGTCGTTTCGTAGATTCCCTTCCAGAAGCGTTCGACATCGGCTACAGCTGGCGGATTATTATTATTATTATTATTATTATTATTATTATTTTTTTTTTTTTCGCGTTAGCGATGCTGGACAGTTCTCCCGTGTCTCCGATATTCTCACAGGGGAAGCGCCAGCGAATTATCTACAACCACTCCCCACATCCCGCAGGGTTAGTGGTTGTAGATTCCAGAATCGTGTGCCCTGAGTAGACGCAGGGACCCTAAGACGACTGCCTTCTGCATTTGGCCTGCCAACCATTCGGCTGATTTTTGGCAGGCCGGTATGGTCTTCAATGCTGAGAGCAGCGTAGGCCTCATCCCACCGAGAACGCCGATTATCAGGACGACCATCTTGACCGAGTAGTCTGGGTATAGCGCTCGGAGCTCATACCGGAGATCTCGGTATTTGGTCCGTTTCTCCTCCTCCTTCAAGACGATGTTTGTCTCGGCAGGTGCCGAGAACTCGATGACATACATCACCTTGGTCTGGTGGTCGAGGAGGACTATGTCAGGCTTGTTGGCTTGAATCAGCCTGACGGTCGGGAACGAGTAGTTCCAATAAATTATTATTATTATTATTATTATTATTATTATTATTATTATTATTATTATTATTAGAATGGTTGATAAAATAAAATTGAGATCTTCACTTGAAATTTGGTACATGTATGTATTATAACGACATCTGTAATTAAATTATATTTTCAGATGATTTCGTTGAAGGGTTGGGGGTTAAATAGGGGCGAATAGCGAAAAATAAATAAAGCAAACTTGTACAGAGACTTGGGATTTGGTGTTTATACTAGTGATCAAAGCCTCAGATTTCTTTATAATATTTTTCAACCCCTCCACCATCCCCAAGCCATTATGAAATGGACTGGTATAATTAAATTGAGGATATTCACTTGAAATTTGGTAAACGTAGATATTATAATGACATCTGGAGCTAGATCATATTTTGAGATCATTCTGTTGAAGGGGTGGGGAGTAAGTAGATGTAAATAGGGGAAAATGAGTAGAGCAAGCTGGCAAGAGTACAGAAACTTGAGATTTAGTGCATATACTAGAAGCCAAGGCTTCACATTTCTTTTCAACCCCTCACCCCCTCCACTTCATTAATACAGGAGTTGATAAAATAAAATTGAGATATTCGTTGGAAATTTGGTACACATATGTATTATAATAACGTCTAATTGAGGTAATTCCGTTGAAGGGGTGAAGTAATTGCCTCAATTTTTTTATAAGATCTACCCCAAGTATTGTTAAAACTCATTGACCAATTATTTTCACATACCATACTGCAAATAAAGTCAAGAAGTTTTTCTTTAAAGAGACTTGGATGGAAAATCGGGATGTGCAAGTAGTGATTCCTTAGACAGGGTTCTTTTATTTGGAATAAAAGTTTACGTTCAATAGGAAACAAGATTAACCAGGGCAAAGCACTTGTGATCCCATTGTTATGTAATTTGCTTTCCATAAAAATCAAGTTGAGAGCTAAAGGAGTCTGATTTTTTAAATGTACGCATTGTCATCACCTCGTTCAGCCATTCATTGTGGATGTCTGTCTAGCTCCGAACAAGAGTGTCCGGTGTGCGTGTGGGAGAGTTTTTGAATATTAAGGAATATGTTTTGATTTGTGTTTCTTTGAGATAGTAACAATTCATACAATAAAAACATGAAAGTACGCAAGTGAGGCTTGGTGGCAACAATTCTGTACGTTACTCAATACAATTGCTCAACTCTCGACGTTAAGTAGGTTGACATTTCTCATAAGATAAACACAAATCTGCACATATATTTGTTGAATGTTACAACTTACTCTGTACGCATTATTCAATATTTTTTATTAAAGATCTAACAGCTAGTGCGTGTTTGTAATTTTTGTGGTCATTTCGCGTGTTAAAGAAACTGCATTTTCATGTCACAATATAATTGCCAGTGTTCCATGTTCCCGGGGCTAATAGGAGTACAATGTTGCGTATGGAATAAAATACTGGATAATTTTTAAAAACCAACTGCCAGAAGTTACTAAATAAAATTAACTAAACTATAAAGATGTGGCAAGATGAGGTTATAATACCCAAATGTGATTTTGTCATAACACTAGAAGTAAACCAAGATAAACATTTAATGTTTAGAAACTGCAGTTCCCTTTGTAAAGATAGTTCACTATATGTCACATATCACACCACTGTTGCTGATAAATAAATGAGAAGTTAATGGAACAGGTACTACATTATATATTTTGTGCCAAAGGTCATTGTACGAACGTTGACCGACAGTTGCCTATACAGGGTCCCAACTAATTCACAGGGACAGTATTGGTATTTCGTAAAGTATAGAAGATACAGCAAAGGTTAAATGGGAAAAAAGTTGCGCAATTTCGAAACAAATAAAACGACCTCTTAAAGTTTCTAATATCTTTTACGGTTTTCGAGATATCTTAAAAAATGGAAAATCTAAGATTTTCGTTTTTTCACTTCTGTGTCTTTATTTAACAAAATATCAAAAAAATCTATTTAGGTTTCTTATAAGGTGTTAATGTAGCTATAACTCTGTATAGTCAGATATTAAATACAAAGTTTCGTTTAAGCTGGGTCACCAACAACTTTTTTTTTTTCAAATACGGACCTGTATTTTTAATTTTTTTATCTTGTATGATTTACGATTGTTAATATGGCTATCACCAAAAATATTGAAATTAAAGCGTTGCGCTGCTTTTAAACCATTAATAACGTATTTGGCTAAATACGGCCCTGGATATCTCAAAAAAAGATTATTTTAGTTAATGCTATGTATGATTTACTTCAAGAATAATAACAAAATGTAACACTTGTTTAATCTACTACAAATATTAACTTATAAATACTGCTCAAATTGTCCACCGTTATTCTCGATACAAATACGTAGGCTGTGAAAAACAGATGAAGGACTGAATATCATAACAACTTGTTATTCCTCTAATTGTGACGTTTTGTAAATAACTGTCAGCTTAATATAGTTCGTTTTTCTGATAGTGAAAAAAAAGATATGTACGATGTGTACATCAGAAGTTTAAGAAATGTTTCCCGGGCTGTTCAAGAATATGCTCGTTTGTATCCCGACAGACATCACCCTTCAAGAAAATCTTTTTATATTGTGTCAAAAAATTTAACTGAAACAGGCAGCGTTTCAAAAAAACGAGGAAAGTATCGTGTTAGGAATACGATAAATGAAATAAATGTTTTAGCACAAATTTATTTAAATCCGGAAAACTCTTCTAGCAAGATCGCATCTGAATGTGGAATAACGGCAAGTGGTGTTCAAAAATTTTTAAAAAAACATAAATATCATGATTTTAAATTTAAAACTGTACAGACATTACATCCAGGTGACCAAAACAGAAGACTTACTTTTTGTAATTGGTTCAGAAGAAACTTAAATGCCAATCAAAGGTTTCATAATAAGATTCTATGGTCAGACGAAACAACGTTCACAAATTGCGGAGTCTTCAATAGGAAAAATAAACATTTCTATGCCACTGTTAATCCTCACCTTACCCAAGAAATGAAACCTCAGATACGATACTCCATCAATTTGTGGTGTGGTTTAATTGGAAACACTCTAATTGGGCCCAAATTCATAGAGGGTAATTTAAATAGTGCAAAATACCTAATTTTATTAGAAGAAATTGTTGAAGAATTGCCGCTTGCATTTTTTCAAAATGCTAATTGGTTTATGCAAGATGGATGTGGGCCACATAATTCAATAGTCGTCCAGGCGTATTTAAATATGTGGTTTAATCAAAGGTGGTTAGGCACCAATGGACCTGTAAGATGGCCACCTCGCTCCCCTTGTTTAAACCCCTTGGACTATTTTTTATGGGGGTATTTAAAGAATAAAGTTTATTATGAAGCCGTAGGCGATGCAGACCAGTTACGTCAAAGAATTATTGACGCTTTTAATGACATAACTCCAGATATGATAGCTAATGCCACAGCACAAATGTCAGCGAGAACAGACATGTGTATTGAGAATAACGGTGGACAATTTGAGCAGTATTTATGAGTTAATATTTGTAGTAGATTAAACAAGTGTTACATTTTGTTATTATTTTTGAAGTAGATCATACATAGTATTCATTAAAATATTCTTTTTTTGAGATAATCCAGGGCCGTATTCAGCCAAATACGTTATTAATGGTTTAAAAGCAGCACAACGCTTTATTTTCAATATTTTTGGTGATAGCCGTATTAACAATCACAAATCATACAAGAAAAAAAATAAAAAATACAGGTCCGTATTTGAAAAAAAAAAGTTGTTGGTGGCCCAGCTTAAACGAAACTTTGTATTTAATAACTGATTATACAGAGTTATAGCTACATTAACACCTAATGAGAAACTTAAACAGATTTTTTTGATATTTTGTTAAATGAGGACACAAAAGTGAAAAAACGAAAATCTTAGATTTTCCATTTTTTAAGATATCTCAAAAACCATAAAAGACATTAGAAACTTTAAGAGGTCCTTTTATTTGTTTTGAAATTGCGCAACTTTTTCCCCATTTAACCTTTGCTGCATCTTCTATACTTTACGAAATACCAATACTGTCCCTGTGAATTAGTTGGGACCCTGTATTCTCCAAATCAGTCAGAGAGCAACGCCTTTTTGGAAACTCATCGTTAAATAAATTTTGTGCGAGTTAGTTAATTCTATCCAACATAAATCACACCAAAATGGACTGTTGGCATGTCAGTTTGGCCATAGTTCAAGATATACGCTTTTTGCATAATGTCATATATATCATTTCTAAATATATGTAGAAATTATTATTGTAGTATATTTAAGTTCTAATCATTTTTATATTTGTTTTTTTATAGAGGTTTTTTTCTACTTTATAAAAAGTCTCAAATTTGATAAATAGGAGTATAATGTATGTATTATAACAGATAGGTTGTACCTGTGACTGGATAAATTGTTTTGTCCACGACTAGTATGTATGCGTTTCCTCAAGAATAATTACTATCCATTATTCCCTGCAGTGAATAATGATTTCATTATTCACCGATTGCAGTGAATAATAAGGACAGTCAGTTTATAAGGAATGACATTAGTGAATTTTCACTAAGAATTTAAAATTTCAAAATTGCAGTAACCAAAAGACAAGTGTGTCTGTCTAAATTTTCTAGGAAGAACAGAACAGAACACTCAAAAATTGTATTAGTAATTTTTTTTAATGCAACACGTGGCAATCCCATCATCGTTTTTGAAACCATTTACCTACGTGCCTACAAACTGTATTATTTTATTAGTAAGCCATGACAATAATGTATCAAAGCATAATTCTGTAACTGATTTGAAACGTCAAAATTTGTGCGATTTCAACGCCAACGGTATTTACAATAATTCTACATAGTACCTAAGTACTCAAAAAGAATAACATAATTAAATAAATAGATTTGACAGTGGAAACGAGATTTCTTTTATACCGTCAGAGATAACGGAAGTTGCAGAAATCGCCTCGTTAAACTTGCTGCCAGAAAAATCGAAAAAATTATACATGATGACACATGTATCTTTCTTAAATTAGATAAGTGAAATGAAGACGAATGAAATAAATATTAAATATTTAACAGTCGTGGACAAAGCATAGTATTCTACTCTCATATAATCACTATTATTCACTCTGGTGATTTAAAACACTTACCTGCGGCTCGTGTCTTAAACTTCACCCTCGTGAATAATAGCCATTATTATATCCTCTTTGAATAATATACTATAATTTTATTATTCTAAATAGGCTACTTTTAAGCACGAGTTGAAAGTACTTAGTAGAGCCTTTGGTTATGTGAGGTTTAGTGTTCTTGGCATAAAGTCCTTGGTGTAAAATTCTTGTCTTGCGTATTGTGAAGTTGATTTCTTAGTTTAGAGTTCTAGGTATATCCAGATATATTTAAGAAAAACTATTAAAATACACGATTCTGAACATTCTTTTGTTTAAACAAAAGCTTGCCACCACACAGATTCAATCTAAAACTTTTTATTACACTTTTTGAAATATTTTCAACAAGTTCCAACAAAATGTTGCTATAATAAATTCCTTTCTAGGCAATTTAGACCTTTCGATTATTATCAATAAAGAAGCAAATCTCTTGTAAGCATTAATTTGGCCAAGATCAAAATCAATTTTTCTTGCTGCATTTTTGCATTTAATACAGGTTTTTGTATACCAGGATCCATTAATAGCCACTTTGCAATTATGATTAGGTTTTCTCGGTACTCTTAGATAGATTTATCCTGTAAATTATCTTGCTGCTCTTATACCTAAACCATTAAAATACCATGAAATATTTCATACAATAAAAATTCAAATAGATTTGATTTATTATTAACGTAATCGTTTATATTAAAATATACTAGAATTTTTTGTTTGACGTCCAAATAAAAACAGTTTTGGAAATTAAATTAATGACTATGCACATATAAACTACACAACAGCTAGATCGTTAGATATCCTGTTAAATACAGTGCCGCAAATTCATAATCCCGGTAAAAATGAACATGCAAAAAATAGAGAATGAAAAACATAATAAATCTCGACTAGCATGCATCATTTAGTGGAAAATAAAAGATTTGGTATACTTTATTTTGATCGCGTAATAACGGCCGATAAACTTTACCGAGGATTAATGCGGATTTTTATCAGTTTCACAGTCACGTTGTAAATTGAACGATAGTGGGATCTGGGAATGTGGTGGGATTACAGTTGAGAGGCGTTTATGCCAATGGAAATATGGACTCACCTACGCACGGGTTGTGATTTACCATGCTGAAAATACGGTCGCACCTTTTCTTCATGTGATTGTTTGGACAAATACATCCGAACATCGGTGATTTTCGCAGATTTGTCCATGATTCGTAACAAAGATCTCTGCAAGAATAAACAAATTATTGAATATTAATGTGCATAATTATCTTACAAAGGATAAATTGTACAATGTGTACATAAAGTAGGTAAATTCATTATGTGGGAATTTAAGAACATTTTGAAAATATCCTCTGTCAAATATGTCGATGTGTTTCGATGTTATTGTTGGTTTGGACATGATGTCAACGACGCTTCTTAGAAATCGCGCCATGTACCCTAAAAAACAAACAACAAAACAGCTACTAACACGTGTTTCGGAACTATTGTTTATCATCAGCGCAGAGTAGCTTAAAGAACAGCATTTAAAATGGAAATTGAGCCGAACTAGACACAAATGAACACATGGCACAATTTAGTTGTTTGTAATCTACTCTTTCCAGATGTATCTCTATAAGCTACGCTATACTGATGAGGAACAACAATTCCGAAACACGTGTTCGTAGTAGTTCTAGTTTTGGTTATCATTAATCTTACGATGTCTTATCAATCCTTTAAATTGTTAATTATTTCATTCTCCATGGAGAATTTATTTCAAGGACTTACAGCGCTTAGGATTTATAGCCGATAATTTAGGGGGTAGTTTAAGGGCCCCCTTTCACGTTTTTCTGAAATAACTCGAAAACCACGACCTCTAACCAATTTCTAACAAATAAATTCGTGTTAATATTTTTCTAGGATCAATGTTTTACGAGATACAGAGGGTGGAGAAATCGCATACCGAAGGGAAGTATTTTATCCGAGAGGAAATCACCGAGATTTTTTTGGATTTTTATGTTTCAGATTATGTAGATTACGAAAATATACGATTTTCAATATCGTCTGTCTATCTGTATGACTGTTTGTGTATCTGTCTACATGTCCGTCTATCGGTCTGTCTGTCGGTGCATTAACTAAAAAAACTACTTGACGGAGAACAGTCAAATTTGGTAGATAGTTGACGCTACTGCCACCGAAGAAATCGTTGGACTTTCACTTTAATACATACAGGGTGGACCATCTAAAGGGAATAGATAATGAAACAAAAATTTTTCTAAACCTATTTTAAAAAAACATTGAACATTTTTGAACTGCTTGGAAAAGAACTTCGGAAAAAGTATTGATCCTAGAAAAGCTTCATAAGAACTTGTTTGTAGGAAATTTCATGTAGTTTAATATTGCATATAGACACTTTTTCGCCAGAGGGCGTGGCTTTCAAGTTAATCAAGAAAAACGTTAAAAGGGGACCTTTAAAGTAAAGCCCCCCCGCAGACAATCCACAGCCAGGACTTTTAGTATGTTGTTCTGGATCCTCCCCCCGACAACTATACAGAAATTGGCAACTACATGAATTATTTTCTTTATTTGGCCATTTCTGTGCTTCGTTGACTGGACTATTAGAGTAATTTGGTAACAGCTATATCCTACGTGTCTGCGTAAGATAAATAAGATAATTTCTTAGCAGTCTGTATTTTAAATGAAGAAGGGTTAAAGCAACAGTCAGCTAGAATTTTTGTTCAGTATTATTGCACCTATTGCAACATTCATTGTTCTAAATTTCGAAAATTGTGATTTAAGTCAAAAGCAGCTTAGTTGGGAAATGAAAAAGTTGACCAACTACTAATTGAGGATTAAAACTAAAAGATTATAGGGTTATAATAACAAAGCAAGCGTTGTGACTGTAAGGGCGACTATTATGTGTAATAATACAATCCAATATCAGCATACAATTATATTTGAGGCGCTTTGCGGGTAACTTGGCTGTCAAAGAAGTACTAATTTAATTATTTTCATCATCTCTATTGAGATTTCATATATAGATCGATCGTGAACACATTGATCTTTAATGCCTTTCCTTAGATTAGTAGAAAGTAGACAAGTACTCCTGTAATAGTGGAGCCACCTGTGTATTGGATTATAATGCCTTTGTGAAACAGAATTTTCTCTTGTGGATTTCTCCACATCTTCCTTTTTTGTAAGGCTTACAGAAACTACGTAACACTATCCTCTAATCTTCGGTAATTTGTGGGATATAATCTGATTTGCAATTTGCTCCTTAGAAGGGATACTGGACAATAAGGAAACTGCCATCGTAACCTTTCCAAACGTAAAGGTTGCTTTTGTTTACATCTTATTTGACTTTATAAGTAAAGACATATGGTAGAAAAATTTTGTATCCAAAAAGGGCAGAAGAGAATCCAACAAAGACCACTGTATAGCGCAAAAAGAGTAAACTCTAGAGCATGAGGAAACTGTATCCTCAGGTAAGTAGTGAAATCAAATATTTAGTACTGATTCTAGATACCAAACTGAGCTTTAAAGTTCATCTAAACAAAGTGATTGTTGAGGCATCCATTCCCTGTTAGCCTACATAAGCATGGCTGGCAAGACTTGGAGATTATATACAACCATACTACACTAATTGTACAAGACAGTTATAGTACCAATAATAATCCACGCCTGTCTAATCTAGCGACAGAAAAGACGATGAGAAAACTAAGAAAGCTGTAAATACTAGCGTGCATAGGAGTAATGGAACAATGGCACCAACACCTTCCATGGCCGCAGAAGTACTACTTTGCCTACACCGGAAGTGGACAATACCAATGATAGCAGCATGCTGGCAGAAACAAAATGTTGCCGCGCCGCGTCAAGGAAAATACACCATACCACAATATTTCGACAAACTGAAAACTGTCGGCCAGTTGATATATAGTCAGATAGAATCAGCACAACCCACAACTTCACACGAATCTCCAGAATATACATAACTGACCGGGTAAAGTAAAGATGATGATATAAGATAGTTGCGAGATGTCAAATAGTATGAAAGAAAATATCAAAGGACTCAAACAGGAACAGATAATAGCTTGAACAGTCTTCCAAGCAGAAGTTATAACCATCGAGGAAATGTTAAGAGGAGTATTGGTTGATGTGAAAATCCAACCAAGCACCTCATCAAATTTTGAAAATAGTAGAGGTACGTTCTAAAACGATAAGAGACTGCCTCCAGTAAACTATCTGCACGCAACCCCATCAAACTAAACTATACACGAAGGCAATAAAGAAGAAATGTTGGTAACAGAATAGGCTGAACGGACGGTGGAAAGATTTAATTGAATAATAAGACTATTGGCAGCCTTGGAAACCCTAGCCTCCACCTAGCACACTGATCCAGGGAGAGGCCAGAATGGGGGCATATAGGCTGCAAAACTCAAATAACCAGAATCTCCACTGAGTTAGTTCGGGAGCATATTTGAGGATAATTAACACTGTAGAAGATCCTTTATTAAATATGAGGTCAGACTACATGATACCAAAAATTATCTTAAACAATTTAATATCACCACTGGAGATAGGAAGGACTGGTCAACAGGAGTCTGACATACCTCGTAAGGGATTACCTGGTATACCGACGAGTCTAGGACACACACAGGAGCTGGAGCTGAAATACGTGAGGAACTACCCAGGGTAAGTATAGGCCTTTCCCTTGGACAACACTACTGTATTCTGGCTATACTTGAGTGTTTACGCGAGAATGTAAATCGACAATGTGTCAACCAGCAGGTCTCCATGGCATCAGACAGTCAGGAGGCACTTAGAGAACTAGCCTCTAACAAAGTGTCACGCCGACTGGTATGGGACTGCCACAAAGAGCTGAAAATTTTGGGTGAGCAGAACAGAGATAAATTATACTGGGTGCCAGGACACTCATGAATTCACGGCAATGAAAAAGCCGATGAACTTGCTAGACAAGGGGCAGCTGATATATTCTACGGCCCAGAACTTGCGCTGGGCATTTCCAAACTCTCAGCCAAAAAGACTGGGTCAAGAGTAAACACAAAAACCACTGGAAGAACATTCCAGGAAATCGACATGGAAAAACACTTATTAAAGGTCCATGTGCAAAACAAACTGAATAACTGCTCACCAGGAACAGGACGCAGTTAAGATAAATAACAGGACTCCTGACTGAACACTTTCCTGTAAAGAAGTACCTGAATACAATCGGTAAATTTTACAGCAACTTAGACTGCAGACTATGTGGCAAGGACTCGGAAACGATTGATCACATCATACTCAATTGCGAGGCACTGGCCCGCAGAAGATATGGCAACTACGTGCAAACACGAACAGATCCAGAATTCATCATCACCCGCCCGACCATAGACCTGTATCACCTGAGGGTACTTGCGGGACAGAATAAAGCATGACAGGGGAGCACAGTACGTGCTGCAGTACCCTCGGAGTTTTCAACAGAAGAGCCCTGAGAATAAAAAGTAAATGGGGAATATTACGCTTGCTGCATAACAGCGGGTCAAAAGGAAAAAAATGTTACATCTCCCATAGTTCGATGATCTTCGACACCGAGTATAAGAGAACAGAAATCACGGCGGATGTACTCCACTCATTATCGATTATGTCTATTGATGCCGGTCCTTTTGTATCCTTAACTTAATCACTCGTTTTAGAAAAAAACATTACCTATAGAAGTATCAGTAAACTACTTCGATATTTTCTGTGTGAGTCGTTCTTTATTATAATTACTTATTTAAAAAAATATATACGATCTAGCCTGTTTTTTAATCGAAAAATATTGCAACGTTACTTTCTCAAAATCACATTCGACCCTAGACGTATGTGTTTATAGGCGAGAGAACATGAATTGCTTTTTATAACAAAGCGGAGAAAACGCGGGCGTCAGCAAAACATTATCTTATAATTTGATCCAAGCTAAAAGCTACTTAAAGCTGGGCTTACCTGTCGTCCATGCGACATCTGTTATCTCGAACTTTGCAGTTGGCTTTGAAATCCTCGTAGAGTTTGATACATTTGTGCTCCTGTTGGCAGACAGAAAGGGCGTGATTGCATGTCGGCAGTGCGTCCACTGGATAAGGGTCTTTCTCTGAAACAAAGCCAAAGAAGTCTTTGTTTATTTTATGTTGTCTGCGAACGCCTCTCGATTGTCGAAAGTTGAAAATAAACATCGAAAACAGTGAGATAATTAGACGAGAACAACGTTTACGGAACTTGATAAAACGAAAAATACTGGTGTATTGACATCTTTCCTTTTGTATGCTTTTTAATGTCAACAATAATATCACTTTCTCTCGAGAAATTCAAAGAAATAAATATAGCGGCACCATTTAAATGTAAAACAGTTTATATAATGTTTATATGTGTTTTTACTTGTTTCATTGACTGAATACAAGTATGTGTTTGAAAGAAGAATTTAGCAAAAATAATTGAGTTGATCATACGAATTAATTAGAGATATACGATTCTAATTCTTGGAAATATTCTAAAATTGAAAATTTTAATAAGGGACAATTCCATACTTCCTTAAGTTCTGGTCGAACTCTTTTTAACCGACCTTTTTTTAATTCGTTTATTTAAAATACCAGATCAACAAATTCATGTTATAGATGGTAGTGTGTAGTAAGACAGTTCATAACAATTAAAAGGAACGAAAACAAATATTTGGCATAACTTATGTTACAACAATAATGGAACATTGACATTAGTATCATTCGGAATCACTACTGGAAAGTAAGATATCTTGTGGTAGGTAGTCTCTTTTATCTGTCATTACAAGTCCTTTCACTTAGATTTAGATTTCTAGCACTGATACAATTGTTTAAACTTTTGAAGAAGGTCCTTGCATATGATTTTATGAAGTATGGCACATTAAGTTCCCGATGGATTGAATGGGCTGTTTCTCATAAACAAATGGGCATTTATGGCAATTCTTAACACTTTATTTTCGAACATTTGCACCTATTTAATATTAGTTTTGCTAGCAGTTCCCCATATCACATAGCCGTAGGTTACTAATGGTCTTAAAATCGATTTATATATTAATGTCGTTTCGATTTTCTATTAATACCCACCATTAAGTTTTTTATTAATGTGGTAACTCCATGTTAGTCGTTTATCTAAGTGGACGCCTAGATATTTAATTGCACTGCTTGCATATTATTTCCTCGTCGTTGATGATGTTATTATTGGGATCTTGTGGTCTTCTCAGGGTAAATATTTGTGCATCACATTTTGGTTGATTTAACTTTGTTAACAGTTGTTTTAACAGTTGCCTTATCATAAACTAGCCCTGTAAAACATTAAGTGCATTTTGCAGTTTGTGTGCAGCGTAACCGGTATTTGACAAATTTCAAAAGCAATAGGTTCTCATTTCAAATCGTATGTGTTTTCAATACATCATTACTCTCATTAATGGTATAAGATGTTTCTATGGAAATCTTTTCCAAACTGTAGTGTATGGGTCGTCGGTGGTCCAATGTTTGTTTCAAAAAGTTATGTCTAGTATAAAGTGAAAAAAAGTCTCTTCTAATCTAGAATTTGGCGAAGGGGTCAAGAATAAACCTGTGTTAAAATTGCCAGTAAAATATTTTAGAAATAACTATATAGAACCTGGCGTTAAAGGTTGATAATTCAAATTGGCTAACCCACTAAGGCTACCATGATTTCATAATTTTTAAAGGCTCACATGACATTTGGTACAGGGAGATATTTATTTTACTGGCAGTAAAAAACCGCTGCCTAAGGAATCACTACCACGGCTCTTTGAGGTAAAAAATCTTGTCCATAATTGCACTCTAGTATGTGGAAATAAATGGTCATAGAATTTTAAAAATACTTGAAGCAGATGTCATAAAAAAAATTGAGGCATTGGTTTCTAGTGTATACACCAAAAATAAAGTTTCTGGACTCTTATCAGCTTGCTTCACTCATTTCCCCCATTTGCCTCCACTCCGCCCCCCCCCCCCCCGCCCCTTCAACGGAATCATCTCAAAACATAATCTAGTTCCAGATGTCGTTACATACATACGTGTATCAAATATCAAGTGAATATCTCAATTTAATTTTAGTAGCCCCTTTAGTAATGGTGGAGGGGTTGAAAGATGTATGTATATATCATAACCCAAGTTTCTGCACTTTTATCAGCTCGCTATACTTATTTTCCCCTGTTTACCCCTATTTAACCCCCAACCCATCAACGGAATCATCTCAAAATATAGTCTAGTTCCAGATGTTGTTGTAGTACATACGTATACCACATTTCAAGTGAATATCTCAATTTCATTTTGTCAGCACCTTTAATAATTGAGTGGGGGTGAGATGAAAGGGGATGTACATTATTATAAAATAATTTTCTAGCATATACAGCAAGTCCCAAATTTCTGTACTCTTACCAGCATGATTTGCATATTTTCTCCTATTTACCCCTATTTACCCTCCAACCCTTCACCGGATAAGTCCAAATACAATCCAATTCCAAATCTCGTTATAGTACATACGTGTATAAAATTTCAAGCCAATATCTTAAACCGTTCCAGAGAAAACGTGTGGACAAAAGAGTTACAGACAGATAGACCGAGAGACCGACAGACAAACAAACAGACATTTTTTTCGCTCGAATTTAAACGACGCCTCAGAACATTCTAAACCTATTTCAACAAGAAGAAAATTTGATAATTTTTTAACGATTACTATACTTTCATTCCACAACGTGGATGTGGAAATAAAACTACATAAAACACAACTTAAAGAGTGAAACAAATTGAATTCTCTACTACCAAAAATTATGAAATAAAATTTCATTGTTGTTAGATTAATGAAACCTTGTTACCTATGAAGTCCGGGTAAAAATGATATATCCAAAAGCGAACGTATTCTTGGAACCGAGGTTCGGATATCAGAGCGCCATTTCACAATTTATGAGGGGCGTACTCAGACGCGTCCATAAGAATGTTTTCACTTTTTATTTGCGAATTTCATACCGTCAGTGACCTGACAATACCTCCTAACTGATATTTGAGTCAAGTGTATGGACCCCTCACTTTAACCGCATATATCAGAAACAGAGGACCGGTAAAAATTGAAAAAATTATGTGTTCATTATGTCTCTATTCTAAATCATTCACTGAAGTTTGAATAATGTACATCGGGTGGTTTTGAAGTTGTGCTAAGTTATACCAAGAAATGTTCAATTTTTTAAGGAATTTTTGAAAAATATGTGTACTGTGTAAATAATATTTTAGATACCGATAAAGAACTTTATTTATTGAATTTTTTCATAATTTTATATTATAAAATGTTGCAGTTACTTTCATAAACGTGATATCATGTTTATTCGGTTATTTATCAATATATTTAATTTTTTTAATGAAATAGTTAATTATACAAAATGTAAGCATTTTCAGAAAAAATAATTGGTATATATCAAATATTGATTTAGTTAGCAAACTTACAACAATATTATCTATTGCGCATAAAAGATTGAAAAGAAAGATGAAAACATTTCCTCTTACAACTTAATCGGTATCTAAAATATTATTTACCTAGTACACATATTTTCCAAGATATAATGAATTTAAAACTGATATGGTCCAAATTTCCTTAAAAAGTAGGACAATCTTCTCAATGTGATGATAGTAAAACTTGTATCCATGTAACCACGACATAATATAGTATATCTAACCGTCACGCCGATTTCGCAGGAACGCTCAGATTTCCATATCTCCCACACATGCAATTTTGCACAAGTTCTTTAAAAAGCGGATTGTGTACTTTCACGGACTATCACATCCGGAAATCAATTAAAATCTCTTAAATGTTGGCTCTATTTCACTTTAAGTATGAATAAGATAATCTGTTTTGTTGCGTAATTTAAAAAGAAAGAGTCACAAATTTATTTAGGTATAGATAAACATTACAAATATACAGAATCTCTATCTTAACAAGCGCTTTGATGAACGTATTTCCTTTGTTGAATTATATCGTTTGTCATAGATATCGTGGAGTGAAGGTCACGTTTGCCACTGGCCACTGTCTATTTCACAACACAGAGACTTGCAGGTACGCATAAAATTAGAATGGAATTCAGATAGCGGTAGGGATGGGTCAAGCGGTTCCACTCATTTAGTATGTACCACGCCAATGACGCCACTTTGGAACACTCACCATGTAATGTTTTCGATAGGCGCAGACAACCTCCTGTCGTTTATCGTTCCCTACGATCAACTACTTATTTTAGCATTGAGCAGTTGGACCGTATGCTATCTAAACGTAACTAGACAAAATAATGGTACGGAAATAAGCAAGTCACACACAGTCACACTTCTCTATATGAGTAATTCAGATTCCAATAAAGAAATCCTCAGCCCAAACACTTTCGTTATTTCATCATTTAGCTTATTCTTATTCCACTATTAGTTATAAAACGGATGTCGAATCTTTAACACCCCTCTGTTGGCGTATACGAACAATTTAATTGGCAATTCCATTTAGAGTAATTAACCGTGTAACCGTTAACACTAATTTGGCGTAGGAAAGTGTACTCTCATGTGTAATGACTAGAAAAATAATATTTCTGGTTGCAAATTAAGTTATACATGAGAACTGCAAACGCCCATTATGCAGGAACTAAGTTGTAATGGCACACAACATGAACTACAAAAATAATGAACGCTACCTACAACAACAAACCGCATTATTTCTTTGAAAATTTAAATATAATAATATAAGTTTGTTCATAAAGCTAGAGCTTCAGGATTAAAGTGGAAATAATATATGTTAATATTGCCAAAAAGACTTGTATATGTTAGTGGTAATTAAAAGGCTAATATTGTTAAATGCAAATGCGTTTCTGGAATGCTGTAACATTTCTGTAAAATAGAATAAAACAACACTTTGAATTAGATTACTTAATTAAGTAAACATACTGCATATAATAGATAACTTCCAAGTCCAAAGTGTAGATTGTCTGGAAGAGCGTTACGCATTTGAAAAAACGCAGACAACATCGATATTACGACAGATAGTGTTACAAAGCGTGCTCGACACTAAAATGCCATTTAAATGGGGTATATTGTAACTCCTCCGTAGACCTGTGGTCCTTATTCTTCTTCCCAGAGGGAACTTCATGTTAGCGGTTACGGCAGTTACCCTTAGCTGCGTTGCCTCTAGAAACTTTCCCCGGAAAAATATCCAGTCAATAAATATTTCTCTGGTGTGCAATATCTTGTACTTATATTAATAGACAACAGTATATTATACCTATTTGATTTATACAAATCACCCGGTCATGGTCACCGGGAATATCGTTTAACGTTCTATTATATTACTATTTTCTTATCGGTGTCTCTTGCTTTTGAAACTTGACGCAGATATTGAAGTTCAGTTTAGAGATAGAGCTTACTATAAGTACTAAAATCAATATTTTATACGAAATGAAAGATATAATATGAGCTGCAACTATAAACCTTTAGCTCGCAAATACAAAACGAAGAGTATATTGCATTCGATCAGCACATTTCTAAAACCGGTAATATTGCTCGTAGAGAAAAAAGTTTCATCACTGTGCTCGCGATCGAATTCTGAACAACTTTCAAAATGTCCGTCAGTCTCTCCGTCCGTCCGTCCGCCTGTTTGTCCGTCTGTACGTTTGTCCGTGCGTCACGTTCTTCTAAGCACGATAACTTAAGACCGAAAAGTCCAATTGTATTCAAATTTGGACAGTAAGTTAATTTTGGCTAGAGGAAGAACACTATTGGTTTTGAACAAAATCGACCAATAAATAAAAAAGTTTTTTAAATAAAAACATTTTTTTTAATGTCTAAAACTAATATTATTTACAAAAAAACTGCGAAGAGTATCCTATAGAATGTGCAACAAATATATAAAAAGTGCAGTACATCGGCGGGGAGTATAATGGTCAGCTTGTTTTAATCTATGTTAATTTTTATAATTATTGAAGAATACACCAGAGTCCAACTGAATTAAGAAATATTTTCTTGTAAGCCGTTCTGAGAATATCCAAGTTTCTGTTCGGGAATAAAATATTCGAGTAGGATTTTGCACATCACAAGATTTTTTAACTTAGTTAACGAAATGTTTGTTCGATAATACCTCTGAAACTACACTGACAACAGATGTCGAATTAAGCCTAACCTTTAACTGTAAATACTATTATGGGATAAAAGAGTTCAAGCTGTCTTTTAATGGTTTCTCTAAAGGAACGATTTGATTCCAGGAATGTGCCTTCAAAGGTTCCCTAGAATAAGTCAGACACGAAAATGTTCTGAATACGCAAGCGACTTTGAAACAAACGGTAGAAAGATAAATTAGGCGAACAAAATTAAAGCATAAACATGAGTGAGACAAAGATATAGATCACTTATATAAATGAAATAGTGATGAGAATTCATTATCAATAATACTGCGAGAAGTTGTTATGAAGGTGGAGCCGGTGGCACTCTGTTGCTGCTGAGATACAGTGTTAAAATGGTACATTTTATATTTAGTTTTTTTTTTAAATCAGCAATCGTTTCAACTAATCCATACAAATTTCTGATAGCTAAGAAATAGTAAGGCATATTTTGACTATAATAAACAGACGTTGTCCGTTCCGTGCACTCAGACAGTTATAGTAGGTTTCAGATTAGACTGCAGTTGTTTATGTTATGCGTGGAGCACAGTTTACACAGGCACATGAGGATTCCCAGGTAATTGGAATCCCTATCGAGGCCGACTCAAGGCCATTGGCACACAAAATAAAAATTAACGTTTTAAACGCACTTTCATTTGGCATTTGGCTATCTTATAAATACATTGAATTTATTTATTCAAATTACAGCATAAGTAAATGTTCTTATTTTATTGCAGTAAACTTAGCTTACAAGTATACCAATCAAAGACAAGCACACACGTTCTCTATCTTTCTGCATTTTAAGCTGAGATAAACCATAGTTTAAAATATTCCTGAAAGAAATATGTACGACAATAGTTTTTTACTTCCGTCGCGTCGCTTACCGTGGAATCATGAGAAAATCTTGTGTTTCAATCTCTGGAGTCTGCCTGTCGATATGTGGTCTATATGCTTGTTGGCGTTATAGAAACAATATTTGGTAGATAGTTGACGTTACTGCCATCGAGTAAATGGGATACATTTCCAGTGAAAAATATACAAACAAGTAATTTATTTGAAAACGAATTATTATTTGTTTGCTTATAATTGTATTGAAACATATTCTGATGAGCTCCAGAATAAGGGCGAAAAACGTTTCAAAGGCTAAGATTTCCAAGAAACAGAATGATAGATTTCATGAAAAGGTAATCCATTAGAACGAAATTTTTTTTAAGACAAGGTAGATAAATAAATTCATTTTAGGCCCTTGTTCTCATTTTTAACTGAATCTTCAGGATCGTAGGGGGTTATGTAGATATTAGTTTAATCTGCATGACCGTAGGGGACTTCGTGGGTGCTAGTGTTGGAATGAGAATTTTCAAATAAGAAATTAGACAAATTCATTTTAGGATTTTAATTTGCAAGCGTAACCAGAATTCAGGTCATCGAAAGACTGCAAAGATTTCATTAATATTTGTTAATAGTTTTTCATTTAATTATAGATAGGTATTTTTTTCTGCTGTTTTTTTTTAAGTATGCGAAATAAAAATCTACAAATCAGAAATGTAGCTGAAGGACCAAGGATAGTATGTATATGGCTATGAATTAAGCAAAATATGACAACATGTGATTGCGATAGTTAAAATTAAATTCTAAATAATTAAGTCAAGTATTCTATTCATGAAATTTTAGGAGAGATATTTTTGTCAAAGTTCTTTCATTCTCTTGGTGCAGCTGGTAGGATTTTCAATAGCCCGCTGCGAGAATTAATCAGTTGTTGTTTGGAATTACAAGAAAGTATGTGAAACATCGGAATGTGATAAACCAGTCGATATCTGAGAGCGTGATTTTTACGAAATTATCGTTGTAATAGTAAATAAATGAATAATTGCTTTATTTAGCACAAGCCAATATTACAAAAAAAAATTACAAAAATACAAAAAAAAAAGGTACATGGAATACACAAAGAAAACAAATTTAGATACAAACGTATCCAAGGGAAGAGAATACAACATTTTTCA